>CAUYPK010024643.1:0-16653 GCA_963574355.1 Loris lydekkerianus
GGGTCTTGGTGTGTGCCACACCTTTTGGGGGCAAGACATAATTGTAAGAGGGACTTTACCTAACAAATACAATCAGTGTAACCTGGTTTCTTGTACCCTCAATGAATCCCCAACAATAAAAAAACAAAAACCAAAATGAAACTATGGAAAACGTCTACTTTATCCTCTGTGTCTCCAAAGCATTGATCATCTTGGTTATTTATATGAGGTAAGCTTTATGTATCACCTTGCTTTTATAGTTGTTTTTTTTTTTTTCTCCAATGTGCCTCCTCCATAACTAGATTGTGGAAGAAAAGCTGAACAAATCATCTTCCCTGCAGTAGACCAGGTTCCTACCTGGTCTTTATTCTTTTCTTTTTCTTTTTATTTCAAATGGGTACAAATGATTAGGCTATATTGTTTGAGTTTTTAAGGCAAAGTTCAAATTGTAGTTGAGCCCTTCACCCAGGGGCTGTGCTGCACACGCTCACGGTACGCACGTTAGGTGAGAGTTATCAGTGCCCCGCCCTCCCCGCTACTTGAACATAACTGTTTTGCTCTCAGTTGAGGGAGCCTAGTTTATTCACTGGCTTCATATTAGCATCCAGTACATTGCATTCTTTTCAGACCCTTCCCCAGTAACAGGATTTTGTTCCCATCTATGCTGTCCGGTGACTGAGGACATGTGGACCCCACCCCCAAGGAATCCTGTTGATCTGAGCCGCTCTGGGGGGCCTCATCTCCCTGTGGTCGGGCAGGCAGCAGCATTTGACGCAGTCTCAGTTTCAGCTTTCAGACTGGACAGGGAATCTGCCGATGGGTCCTGGGAGGGGCTTCTTCTATCTGAAAAAGAGGCACCCTGTATACTGCTGCCCTTTACGCTGCTATACGTTGGTGCTTGGAACCGTGGGCACTCCACTGCGTGTGAGTGGTCTGGACGCTGCAAGGATGGAAGGAGAGGGCGCTGGGCCCTGGTGGACTTGGCTGACGTGACCTATTCCGGGCTTCCCTGACGTCCACACTTGGGGTCACCTGAGATAACACCTTCTCTTTGGCTCACATCATTTTAGTTGAGCGTTCTGTTATTTGCAGCTGAAGGCACCTTAACTGATACATTTCTCTCCTAATCTCAGAGAATGGCACTATTCCTTCCGCCTCCTGCTCCAGCCTCACAAATGAGTAGTCATCTTCTATTTTTTTTCTCCTTCTTCATCTCTACAATCCTATCAATTTCACTTCATTAAAAAAAAAAAAAAAATCTTTCTGTTAGGCTTTCAGAATAATTCCCGATGCCCTCCCTGCCTGAAGACTGTGTCTCTCTAGCCATCCAGCAGACTGCAACCATCGTGCCATTTCTAGAAGGGAAACTAAATCTCATTCTTCCTCCATGCAAGTGCATCACAACAGTGTCTTACTGTGGGGAATGCAAAGCAAAATCCAGAGCTCCCTCCTCCTTTATGCCACTCCAGTTCCTTGTGGGTAACTTCACCACCACTTATCTCACAATATTCTCTGTATTTGTAAGTCTGCCTTCCTCAATAAACCACAAACTCCTTGAAGCCAAAGCCCATATCTTATTTATTTCTGAATCTTCAGTGCTCAATCCAGTGATTTTCTAACTGTTTAACAAATATTTCTCGATTGATTCTGGAGGGAGGTGTACAGGGTAAAGGTGGGAAATTTTAACTCAAGAGAGCTTAAGATTCGATGTGAAAAAACTGTATAGCATCTCTGCTATCTTTGCCTTGAGCTAATAATGCCTCTATGATGACAGAGTGTGATCAATACCACAATAGCCAGGATCCCATCAAAGAGATTAATTGTTTGTTTTCTTTTCTTTCTTTTCTTTTCTTTTTTTTTTTTTTTGATTTGCACTTGTTTTGGAAAATCATTCCGAAGTTATTGGTAAATGGCCCCTTAAAAGTCATAAATTGCACTAAATCACGATCAAAGTATGAACTGTTCAATAGTTCAATCCATAGAGAAGTAGTTACTGCATGTCTATAATAGGTCTCATATTTTTGCTTTTCTACTTTTTTTTCTAGGAGAAGATTAAATGACTATATATCTTTGTAAGTTCTCTTGAGAAATATATAAAATAAATATGAAACTTAGTGATGCAAAGGTCAAAACAATGTAATTTTCATCCTTGTTTACAAGGAGTAAATGCAATTTTTGGTGAAGGGTATACCGCAAAGCTCTTAGGGATATGGCAGCCTTGATCTATGCTTATTTTATGTGGAAGTAATTTATGGATTTCTCTGTATTTTATAAAATGGATTCATTACAGGGCCCTCTGGGCACATGTGTGCTGCATTAGTTAAAGGCCCAATCAAATGACTGCATTGATAGCCAAATCAAAATGAGGAAATAAAATTCTACAGCAAAAATTCCTTCATGTTGATCCTTTAGAGACTTCCCTGAGCAGACCTGCACAGCGGAAGGCAGTCTCTTAGCCAGATTTTGGATTTACAAATACTGCTCTGCATTTGACATTTGGCCAATTGTGACTTGGAAAAGCCACTTAGCCATTTAGAGCCCAGTTTCCTTCCATCTAAAGATGATAAAATTACTGGCATCAGGATTTTTTTCCCCAGTGTGATAAATAATGAGTCAGTGGCTTGTATGATCGTACAGGCAGACCAGGCAAGACGGCCTATTGGGTGAACCGTGGTCTCCAGAGTGAGGCTGCCTGGGTAGGAATCTTACCACTCGCTAGCTATGTGCCTTTTTAGTTGGGTTACTTCATCTCTTTGCACTTTACTTTCCCCATATGTAAGTGGGGGTGATAATAATGCCTATGTATAGAGTTGTTATGAGGATTAAATGTGCTAATGTTTACACAACACCTAGAACACTGCCTGGCACATAGGAAGTGCTATGTAAGTGTCTGGTGGATAAACAGTGATTTGTATTCATCTCCTGACACAGTTCCAGCAAATAGAAATCTAAAGTAGAGATCCTGGAGTTTATGCCAGGTCTACATAATAGGGCAACTAGGTGAAAATAATATAATAATATAACTAGGGAAAGAGGGAAGCACCTACTTTAAGAACTTAATTAGGTCAATACACACCACAATTCCAAAGCTTTGGCTAGATGTTGTTGTAGTTGGGGGAAAAGCCATTAAAGGGTAGAACAGTTGCTATTCCCTGCTATAAGTTGCTATTCCCTGTTAAAAGAATTAGAGGAGGGAGGAAAAGTTTGGTGATGCAAGGAACTAACCAGGCTTTGCACATAAATGTGGATCCATCCTGGGCAGGGGGTGAGAGGGTCAGGGCCTTTCATCTTTCAGTTAGAGAAATGTTTTTCTTCCTTCATAATGGTTTCTAAGCGTTGCCTCTGAGAATGGCCGTTTGTGCTTGGAAAGTATGTGGCTGTGTGTGTCAGGTTGGATGGGGATGGAGGTGGTGACGGGTCGTCCAAGTTTTAGAACAGTGGAGCCACAGGTTGCCTGGGTGGAGGGATCTCAGATGAATGCAGACTCAGGGTGCCCACTCTGGCCTGGCTGTGCCAGAGGACATAGAACATCCAGCCCATTCTCACTGCCCTTGCTCAGCCTCAGGACAGAGTAATTCTAGACAGAACAACTCAGCCTGCGGAAAGGGAGCTTCAGAAAAGGTGCCAAGTCTCTGAGTGAGTCTAACTCATTGGGTAACTCCAAAGTTGGGCTGAAGTATTGTTAGTAGGTTTGTAACAGGAGACGCAGACAAACCTTAGTTAAGGGGATAAGATAAGGCATTGGCTGTGCCTTCAGGGGGACAGCAGTGAAAGAACTAATTTCTTTTGGAGCTTTATTGCATTGGACTAGAGGAAAATCTGATGAGATGATTAAAAACTTTCCTTTGCTTTCATAACTCTCATTAGTTATTGCTAGCCCTCAGAAAAGCTTGAACCACCTGTCCATCTTTGTGTGGTGATGGTTGAACAGAAGATAAAAGAATAGGGCAAGAGGAACATGGGCCTGCCTCACGGTCACTCTTCCGTTTGCACGTGTGCAGATTTGATACCATTGTGCCCAGTGTCTATCATTTCTAGACTATAACCATTGGGCACAGGTGATTGTTCATCCGGATGACAGTGGAGTTGGGAGCTGGAGGGGAGGAGGGAATTACAGAAGCGCAGGAGACGGATGGAGAACTCTGGAAGGACTACAACAGCATGCCCCTTCCTCAGTAGGTACCAAAGGAAAGTGTCTTTCGGTGTTGAGGTAATACAGTTTATTATTACCCAGTAATAAATATAACCACTTGCTTTGGCAGCATCCTTTTGATAATAATGGTTATTATTGCAATCATCACCATCATCATTATCACATTGGAATCTACTGTTATTTAGCACTTACGTGTTGGCTACTATGCTAGGACTTATTCACACAATTTCATTTAATCCTTAAAACAAACCTATAAGGCAGATATCATCCCCATTTCCTTGGTGAGAAAACCACGACCAGAGAGGTTAAGCAACCTAGCAGTCTGGTGTAGTCAGTGACAGATCCGGGATTAAACCCAGTGTCAGCACCGTTTATCCACCAGACACTTCCATAGCACTTACTTGTGCTCCTTTCTCTATATCCTTGTAAATGTTAGGGGGTCAGCCAGGACCACCATCGGGAGAAATGGGCCATCCACCACAGCCACAAAGACAGGGAGACATCTTTCTGTTGAGGCTCCAGAGGAAAAAAATTAGAAGTGATGCAGTGACCTGTCTCTCGATGCGACAAATTAAGTAAGTTATGTGACATGTGAGCTAATGGCTGGCACTAATTTAAAAAATGTCAGAAAAGTCTTTAGCTTGAAAGAAATTGAGGGTGCTGTTACAGGACTAGAGTGATTTGTGTCAGCAGAGCCCTGCTGCCATTTCCAGTCAGCCGTGAGCTGAGGGTATGGAAGTGGCAGAGCAGCCCTGAGCCCTGGGCCCAGGAGGAAGCAAGCAGGACTGCAGGACGGGCCAGACTTGGTGCAACACAGTCACCAAATGGCGCTATTTTTCCTCACCCCATTTTTGCTTTGAGTCTGTTCGACTGCATCTCCCTTGGTCAGAATGTCAGGTGCATCCCATAGATTTTCTGGTCGCTTTGGGGGCGTTAGAAAAGTCTTATTTTCAAGTTGTTGAGAAGGCAACTATCACTGAATCAATTGTGCTGGGAACGGTGGCTCGCGTCTGTAATCCCAGCACTCTGGGAGGCTGAGGCAGGTGGATCACTTGAGCCCAGGACTTTCAGACCAGCCTGAGCAAGAGTGAGACCCTGTCTCTACTAAAAATAGAAAAACTAGCCAGGCATTGTGATGAGAGCTTATAGTGCCAGAGGCTGAGTGAGGCAGGAGGATGGCTTGAGCCCAAGAGTCTGAGGTTGCTGTGAGCTAGGCTGAGGCCACAGCACTCCAGCCAAGGCAACAGAGTGAGACTGTGTCTCAATAAAAATAACGAGTAGTAACCTAATTGCATGCACCTTCACATTAATTTGAAAAGACCCTCCCACCCTCCCCAAACTCCCAAATGCATCTAACTTAAACACTATTTCCCAGCTTAGATGCTGTCCGGGTTGGGTGTGAGGCGGGGGTGGGCAGGCACTGCCTCTTGCTTTGTTACCCCCTCTCCTCATGTGCAGTCCTCCGCCTTGCAGCCCCCTCACTGTGCTGCCTCTGGCCCCAGTGGGGTGAGGACAGAGGACAGGGATGGGAGGAAGACAGCAAGGTCCCACCTGCATGGGGCTAATGTAATCTGGCAGCAGGGTTGTTGGTAATGGCAGATGTGCAGATGCCATCTCTTGGGCTCACAGGGCAGGTTCAAGGTTTCTTGAGGTTGCTCCCTGCCACCCCATTCTGAGCGTCAGGATCCCCTGCGCAGCACTAATCACTGATTCAGTAGTGCACTCTGCAGGTGACCTCCTCTCAGCTCCCGACCTTTGGGCTAGAGCTGCTCCGCCCTCTGGGGAGATAGGTGTATGTATGTTCATATGTTGTGACCTGCATGGCAAGCAAAGATCCTTTAAAGATGTCTCTGGTTCAGCAGATTTAGCACCACGCCCTTGCTGGCATGGGTGACATGGCAGAGGTCGCAGACCTGAGTTTGCTATTCCCTGGCATGTCTTACAAGGGTGGGGAAGTGCCTCTCGTGAAAGTGTGTAAGCTTTGGGGCTTCAGCAGAGACTTAAGACAAAATAAATGTCCCAGTTAGTCTCTTATTATTTCAAGAGGAATATAATAAGGTATTGCGGAACTTCAAGGTTGTCACTTAGTTTAGGTTTCACTTGGCACTACTCCTTAGGGCAGCATCAAAAGTCTTTCTGACTTTCTTTGTTCAGTTTATTCCCTTCCAATGAGGAAATAGAAACCTCTTTTTTTTTTTTTGCAGTTTTTGGCCGGGGCCAGGTTTGAACCCACCACCTCCAGTATATGGGGTGGGACCCTACAGGCCCGCCCGTAGCACATATACTTTTGATAAAACCTCACAGGAGCTCCGTAAGATAGCCCTTAACTCCTCAGGACAGATGAAGATGCAGATTTCACCCCATGTGGTTCCAAAGTCTGCATGTTACTGGTATTTCGCATCACCCACTCAGGGCTGAATTTAGGCATCCTGGTTCTAAATTCCAGCGGACCATTCCAGCTGATCAAAATTTGGACTAGTCAGGCCATAATCAGGAGCCATGTATTCCCTGCCTCAAACTGTAAAGCAGTCATCCTCCATCTTGAGTGCACACTTGAATCATACTCGAATCACACTCCAGACACCCATCCCAAACCCATGCTGTCCAAATCTCCAGCCACGCGTGCCCTTACACACATCGTTTGCCATGCTCCTCAGGTGTTTCTAATCACAGCAAGGCTTGAGGACCGGTCCCTGTTCACTGCACATATTCACCTGGCATGCAGGTGAGTATTATGGTTGCTAAAAAACTAGGGGGTTTTGAAAAAGAAATACTAGTAGATACTTGGATACAATCAAAAAGGAATTTACAAAACAGTGTATCCTTGATATTTGAGTTGTGCTATTCTGTGTGCCTGAAGGCCACACAGTGCTGCTCTATGTGACAAAGGAATGAAGACACATGTCATCACATTTATTAGTGCTGTTACTTAAATCACTTCATTATCATTTAACTCAGTGGTTCTCAACCTTCCTAATGCCTCCTAATGCTGCGAACCTTTAATACAGTTCCTCATGTTGTGGTGACCTCCAACCATAAAATTATTTTCGTTGCTACTTCATAACTGTAATTTTACTACTGTTATGAATCGTGACGTTAATATCTGATATGCAGGTTGTATTTTCATTGTTACCAAGGGGGTGTGACCCATAGGTGGAGGACCACTGATTTAACTTACTAAAATCCTTATAATAAAGGAAGAAGACTGAAACCAGAAGTAAAAATTTCTGGCAGTAAACTGAGGTCATCTGATTAAACAAGCTCTGGCAGTAAGAATGCAGCCTACATAGAAAGTGAACACATTAGCTGCCGAAGCATGTTTACTACAGTATCAAATGGGCTTTATAACTCAATTACCAGTTTCTCATCTTTGACCCTTATCACAGTTCTGTACGCTGACTGATGCTGTTATTCCTGTGTAACAGGTGAGGACTCTGGACTTTGGTATGGTGAAAAACTTACCCAAGGTTTGAACCAAAACCAACATTTTTGACAATCATTTCCTTTCTACCAATTCACAGGAACAGGCATGCTCAGGATTCAACACATCTTTTATGATTTCCAAGTTCCAAGTAAGGGAGGCAGAAATGCCATTTGTATCCGTGTTGATTTAGTAGCTATAGTGACTCAGAAAAGCTGACTAGTGGGAACCGTTGAAGATGAGCAGTGGAAATTGCTTTCATTGTAGCACCCATGAATCAATGGTTCTTGCTGATTTGAACAGTTAAGAATTTACTGATATAAAATTGGAAAGGCAGTAATAGAAAGCCCCCAGGGTGAGCAGAGCTTTGTCAGCCACCTTCAGAGGACTCTGAGTGCTCTTCTCTCAGTGACTTCGTGGACAGTGAGCAAGGGGAACATGCCTGCCACTCCCCGAGGCAGAAGCCACACAGCAAAAGGGACTTTGGGGTTTGACTGGCCATTGATTTTATAAGGAAATTATTTTGTAAATAACTCTAGATCCAAGCACTCTGGATAAATTCTCAGTGAAGCACGACTTCAAAGATTTGTTCCATTTTGCTCCAATGAGCTATCTGATTTACACCAGTAATAGAAAATAATCTACCACTAATAATATGACATAGACTAGAGGTGTCCACCAATTTTCAAAGGAAAAGTGTATGTTCATTTGAATCTCAGAATTCACATGGCCTCCTAACTGCAATGCAGTCTGATTGGAATGGTATGTGCAACCTTTCTAGACAACCTAAATTGGGTATTCTCCAAAGGGATAGCTGAGGCATTATTCTCTAAAATCTGAAAATAAGTTCTAAAGAGAATAAAAGCTCTCCTGGAATACCCTGGTATAGAAACCCCTCACTGGGCTTGCTTCCCAATTGATTCTCCATCCCCTGGTGATCCCAATCACCTTCCCTCCAATTCCTGTGCTTCCAACTGACTTCCAATCTTTGCTTGACTATTTGACTATGGGATTCTTGGCTTTGATTTAAAATGGTGAATATTACTAAAGCAAACTTAGTGCTTATTTTCAGGTAAAGCTAATTGTATACTGTTCTTATGCATTGATTTCTATAAGGCTACCAATTCATGTTCTTGCAAATCAGAAGTATACAGCAAGTGAATGGGTGGGCTACTATACCATAGTAATATATTATCTTTAAATATTGTATTTTAAAACAGCTTTACAGTTTTTGTGGAAAAGAATCACCTTGAATTACCTTAAACTATGAACATTAATTATCTATGACTGCAACCTGTTCTGTTCTTATAATGGTTATGATACGATGTTCAGATTATAATATTTCATATTGTGCTTAGAATACTGTGCGGTCTCTTTTTAACACAGCATTGTTTTACATAGGCTTTCTCAGTATTTATATGGTCTCAATATTCATCACTTTCATTGCCACAGACTTTATTACCATATTAAAGTTCCAAAGTTTGCTTAATCACTTACTAATTGTTGAGCAATGGGGTTGTTTCCAGTTATGTGCTATTAGAAATAGGTGGCTATAAACATCTTTGTTCAAGTAGGCTTACATGCTATTTTCCTTAGATAATTCCCCAAGGTGGGCATACTTAACTTAACTTAAGGGGCATGATTATTTTATTTATCTCTTGCAGCACCAGAATGCTCTTGAAAAATAACATATTAATTAGCAGTGCTGCTCTTAATGAAAGAGGGCACTTTTTGTTCTTTTCCCACCTCCACGAATGTTTATGCTGTCAAGAAAAGTGATACGGTTTCAGATCTCTACAAAAACAATCCTCCGTGGACGGCATCTTCTGCAGCCAAGCATGCCCAGGGGGCTCTGCAGAGGGACACCTCTCCCAGTTATCTGCAGACTTAGTGATGGGGGACGCTGTGTTTGTCACTCAGCTTCAGGCCCTTGGTTTTAGTACTGAACTTCAGTACTCTGAGGACAGCTAAGGTCACAGAATCAGGGACAATGGTTTTAAAATGGTTCTTTTCTTGAAAAGAAGACAGGCTAGGTTAGGTGGTTTGGAATTCTGCTGGTATTCCCAATCCAATTCTTAAATGTCATCTATTCCATACTAATTTTCAACCACCCCTGTTAGTTTCTCCCCAGACCCTGCCATTGTGGCTGTGCCAGTGACCATACTCATTTCTTCTCTGTGGAACCATCAGCCTTGGCTTTTGCCAGATGTTACTGGCCTGGAAAAAAGTTTTTTTGTTCTTTGTTTTTTTCTTTTTATTAAATCATAGCTGTGTATATTAATGCAATCATGGGGCACCATGCACTGGTTTTATATACAACTTGAAATATCTTCGTCAAACTGGCTAACATAGCCTTCCTGGCACTCTCCTAGTTACTGTGCCAAAACATTCACATTCTACATCTAGCAAGTTTCACATGTACCCTTGCAAGATGCACCGTAGGTGTGGTCCCACCATCAACCTCCTTCCTCCCTCCCTTTCTCCCCTCCCCATATTCCTAGGCTATAACTGGGCTAATAAGATGGGTGTTATCCTCCGCAGGGAAGAAGTTAATGACCACAGTAACTTTGCTGAATTCCATTTCACCTGGCTGCAGGACGTGGCATTTGAAATGAGGATGAGCTAGAGGGAAATGTTGTTTCTTTGGCCCCTGTTCTTGCCCCACTCCCACCCCAGTCAATGGGGAGTCCTGTGGACAGGATTAGAGTGGGTCCCTCCTCCTCCTACCCCATGCTGAGTAGTCCTCTCACGTTCCTTGCTATTTGCTTTTAAAGGCATCAGCTCTGTTGGGCATAAGAAAATGAATTCCCAACTAGGTACAGGGTAAGAAGATGTATAAAAAAATGACTATAGCTTCTTTTTTCTTCAGATTCCAGAAAAATAACTCCCACTCTGCTGGTGGAAGCATCGCATCGTGACTCAGAGTCATGAGTTAGGTGGAGGTGGGAAGGGAACAGAATGGATCTTACACCTCACTTTGCTCCAAGAAATAATTATTGCTTGGGCTCTCAGCTTCCACCATCTCTTCCCTCACCAGCAACAGTGTAGCTGACATGAAGGTAAATAGAAAAATGTCCCCACATGGCCCACAAATATTTGGTATTTTTTCCTTTTGTGTACTCCTGTGGAATTCAATGATTAAAACCCATTGAAACAGACATTCCCTTTTTTAATTTTAATTTTTATTATTTTTTTTTTATTGTTGGGGATCCATTGAGGGTACAATAAGCCAGGTTACATGGATTGAATTTGTTAGTCAAAGTCCCTCTTGCAATGATATCTTGCCCCCAGAAGGTGTGGCACACACCAAGGCCCCACCTCCTCCCTCCTTCCCTCTTTCTGCTATTCCTTCGCCCCCCCATAACCATAATTGTCATTAATTGTCCTCATATCAAAATTGAGTACACAGGATTCATGCTTCTCCATTCTTGTGATGCTTTACTAAGAATAATGTCTTCCACTTCCATCCAGGTTAATATGAACGAAACTTATTTTTTTTTGTTTTTTTTTTTTTTTGAAACTTAGTTTTTAACTGCATATTTTTGTGTACTGTTTTTTTCCTTTTAAATTAATTAACTATTTGTTTATTTAATTATTTATTTATTTTTTGAGCCAGAGTCTCACTCTGTTGCCCTGGATAGAGTGCCGTGTTGTCATTGCTCACAGCAACCTCAAACTCTTAGGGTTGAGTAGTCCTCTTTCCCTAGCCTCCCGAGTAGCTGAGACTACAAGCACCAGCCACAACTTCTAGTTAGTTTTTCTATTTTTAGTAGAGCTGGGGTCTCACTTTTGCTCAGGCTGGTCTTAAACTCCTGAGTGCAAGTAATCCACCTGCCTCAGCCTCCCAGAGTGCTAGGATTACACACCGCCCACTCTTTGTACCCTTTTTAACACATGAATACTTCTTTACCAACTCCATTAATTGAGCAACTGTGTCTGTCTTGTCCATTACTATATCACCAGTACCTATAACAATACTTATCAATTTATTCAATAAATATTTACTTATCAATTCATTCAATAAATATTTACTAAAAGAGCAATTTTCATAGACTAACTTACTAAAAATGTTCCAATTAATATTCTTGCACTTATGTCTCTGGCTTGAGACGAAGTTTGAGATTGGTTTCAGCCCTTTCCTATTTATCCCTTGTCAGTAGACAAAATTGTCCTTTAAAACGTCTCAATTTCTGGAGTACTTACCAACAAAGGAAGATGTCTGTGAATGTCTCTGCTGTGGTGAAAAGTGCAAATATAATCCAGTACATCATCCATTTGACCTATTGAAAGAGGAAGCAACAAAGCTAATGGAAAGGATCAAGGAAAAATGGCTGTCCACCATCCAAAACAATAGCATCCCAGACAGAGGTTGCTGAGGCATGTTCAGGCAGTGCAGGGCATTTTAACCCTTTCACCCCATCCTTCCCCAGATCATGCCCAATTCTACCCCAGACTTTGGGATTGGAAGCAACAAGCTGTTCCTCAAATGACCCAGGCACAAGGCCAAATTAGATCCCCTCAAGACCCCGCAGGTAAGCCACGGAGATCTGAAGACCAAGCATGACCTGAGATTTAGTCAGGCCATTTTTCCAGGACTAACATCATGTGAGTAAACATACCCTAGAATCAAGTTTCACCAGGCCAGGCTCTAGAATAGAATGGTAAAAATTTTCACTGGTCACTAAGAATCCTTTCTTGTTGAGAAGGCCCCAGGGTCCCTTGTAAAAACTAATTTCCCTTTAAATCTCCTCCATGAGACCATCCTTTTCCATTTCTATTGCCTCTCTCTCCTAATTAAGGCCTCTCTCTTCAACTGTTTCAAGATTCTCCTGTTTCCCTGTGTCTTGCCTTTCCCCTCACAAACCCATTCCACATGCCATACTAATCTCCCCAAGGTATAAACTCATCATACTACCTTATTTACATTCTTCCCAACTACAGAATAAAATTAAAATTCCTCAGTCTGCTCCTTCCAGCTTCCAGTAATGATGGAGTAGCCTATATTGGACTAATCCTCCCACCTATGGTGATAAGCTCTAAGCAAAATATTTCAAAACAACTATTGGAAGGCAGTGGAGAATAATCAAAAGGTGGCAGAGGCTGGAAAAGATCCAACCCTTGGAGTAAGGGAATAATGGGTTAGATCCAAGCTGAGTATAACCCCCAGTCTGCAAATCAAGGGGCAGGACTTAAACAGAAATCCTGTCTTATGTGCTTGGAGGAACTGGAGAATAGAGTTTGAGACTGTCACAAATGTTAGAAGAAGAAAGGTAAAAATCCCCGAAAGAGAAGCCATGAAGGGGCAGGATGCAAAAATCTACATATAAATTCCCTTCAAATTCTTGGCTGGCCTCCCAATTACACAGGAGTAGGTAAAAAGTTCATTTATTTAAAAAATAAGAGACAAGATGGCTGACTAAAGCCAAGTTTCATCAGAGGCTCTCGTCCAGAAGGTGAGTTAAAGGACAGAAATTTAGCAAGTAACCTGGTGGACTAGAGCTGTGCCAAGAGAGAAGGCTGAAGAACACACATCAACCCTGCTGAGGCGAGCTGCGACCCCAAGGATACAAACAAAAGGTACAAAATCCATCACCAAGTGGACGGGAGTCCCCTCCCCCATGAGAATGGCTTGGAGTACCCCATAAACAAACGAACAGAGTTCAAAAGTCCTCCCATTATACTCCATGGTAGAGACCCTCTAAAAACTGGACCTACTTCCTCTACTAGGGTGCCATGGTGCTCTCCTGCCAGGCATAAAACTGTAAAAACTGTATATATTCTCTACCTGCAATTCTGAGCTCCCAGCACTCCCCTCCACTCTCACTCTGAGGTCTGGAGGCCTGTCCCCCAGGAGATTCTTGGGTGATTTCTCAAGGGGTGTGGACTGCAGCTGGTCAGTGCTGATTGTGCAGCACAGGAGTGAGGAGAGGACGGTCAGCTCAGAGGAGCAGCAGTGCTCCGAGGCACAGAGCCGCAGCCGTTTTGGCAACAATAGGGCTCACCCCTGGATATTCTGGAGTCACATCCCCTGTCTCTCTGGGCAACCAGAGGAGGCCGGGCATCTTCTCAGGTGGCAACCACCGGCAGAAGAGCGCAGGGACTAGAAAACTCACGTGCAGAGCCGGGAGATTGCCAGGGCAGGGTTGACCCAGGGGACAGCTTTACTGAGCCTAAGATGCACCTGGTCCCCAGGGGATCATCAGCCTAAACAAAGGAGGGCAGGCAGAGGCTGGAACTGACAGGTAACCATGCTGTGAATACAAACTACAGCGGCACAGATAGGGCCTGAGGCACAGGTTCTGGGAACTCAAAAACAGCTTCTCTTTTTCAGGGGAATTTAGCAGGGACAGAAACAAATTCCTGTAAAGTTGTTCTGTTCTGTCAGTAACATCAATCAGGGGCGGGGCTGGAACTGAGTGAACAGCCCAAGCCTCCCAAGGTTGTCAGACCTCACCTCCCCCTGCCAGATAGTGGCAGGGAGCAGTGGCCTGGCTGAGAAGACATAGATTTCCTTGTGATTCAGGCAGGTGCAAACCCCTGGAGTATCTGCTCATTGGAGGCAACTGGGTCACAGCCCTGTGGGGTTATCAATGACTGGGTGTGACAGAGGTGCAAGGTGGGGAAGGAGGCATCAATCTTCCCAGACTAATCTACTTGCTGGGTGGGTCCTCCTGATTTCACGGAGCACCGGAGCAAGTCATATTTGAGTTGTCAGCAGACCCCTGCGATCTAGTTGCCAGAGACCTTTTAAACTCTCCCACTGAGACAGGTGCTGACTGAGACAATTGATTTGGACCTTTTGAACTGAGCCAATCACCCGAGGACTATGCAAATGGTACCCTGAGTGTGTAGTTGTAGGAAGGTTTGATTTTCCTTTTCCAACTGTTACCTATGGGGGGCGGGGTGACTAAATTGCTGGTATTTCTCCACAACTGAGACTTCAACCCAGAGTAACTGTTTCACTAGGGTCGGACAGAGCCACTTAGCCCCATTTAGCCCCACCACACCAAACAGGTCCCCAGTTTCTCAGTACTGTACAGGTCCTCGGCAAAGCTCCAGGGAAAAACTCAAATGGAGTAAAATAATCATGGGGAAGAATCAGTGGAAAAACTCTGTTAACATGAATAACCAGAGTATATCAACCCCCTCAAGGAAAGATATGGCAGAGGTAACTGAAGATCCCATTCATAAACAGCTAAATGAGATGTCAGAAACGGAATTCAGAATTTGGATTGCAAACAAGATTAACAGAATGGAGGAAAATTTGGAATTAGAAATTCAAGGTGCAATTCAAAAGTTGAAATTAGAAATTTGAGGAGAAATTCAAAAGTTGTCTCAAGAATATAACGAATTTAAAGACAAAACCACCAAAGATTTTGACACACTGAAGCAAGAATTTGCAGTCCTCAAAGATCTGAAAAATACAGTAGAATCCCTCAGTAGCAGAGTGGAGAAAGCAGAAGAAAGGATTTCTGACATTGAAGACAAAGCTTTTGAATGCTCCCAAACTCCTGGGCTCAAGCAGTCCCAAACTCTCAAAGAGGAAGAGAAACGGAGAGCAAAAACAGATCATTCTCTCAGAGAGCTCTAGGAGAATTCAAAGAAGGCTAATATCCTCCTCATTGGAATCCCTGAAAGTGATGAAGTGGCTTTGCAAGGCACAGAGGCCCTTCTCCATGAAATTATGAAAGAGAATTTTCCAGACATGCCAAGAGATTCTGAAATTCAGATAGCAGACAGTTTCAGAATCCCAGCATGATTCAACCTGAATGAGACATTCCCCAGGCACATCATAATTAACTTCACTAAAGTTAATATGAAGGTGAACATTCTGAAAGCAGCCAGACAAAAGAAAACCATTACCTACAAAGGGAAGAATATTAGATTGACTGCAGATCTCTCTGCTGAAACTTTTCAAGCAAGAAGAGGGTGGTCGACTTTTAATCTCCTAAAACAAAATAACTTTTAACCCAGGATCCTGTATCCAGCTAAACTGAGTTTCATTTATGATGGAGAATTTAAATACTTTAATGACATTCACATGTTGAAAAAATTTGCCATCACCAAACCAGCTCTTCAGGATATTCTCAGGCCTATCCTCCCTAATGACCAGCCAAATCCTCTACCACAAAAGTAAACTCACTCAGAAACTTTTGATCAAATTCCAACTTCCACAGTGGCAAAAGGATTAAAAATGTTCACTGGACTTTCGAAAAACTCGATGCCCCAAATTTTACCAGACTTATCAATATTCTCCATGAATGTGAATGGCTTAAACTGTCCTCTAAAGAGGCACAGGTTGGCTGATTGGATACAAAAACTCAGGCCAGATATTTGCTGCATACAAGAATCACATGTTACCTTAAAAGATAAATATAGACTCAGGGTGAAAGGATGGTCATTCATATTTCAGGCAAATGGTAATCAGAAAAAAGCCCGTGTTACGATTCTATTTCCAGATACAATAGGCTTTAAACCAACAAAAGTAAGGAAGGATAAGAATGGTCACTTCATATTTGCTAAGGGTAATACTCAATATGATGAAATTTCAATTATTAATATTTATGCACCCAACCAGAATGCACCTCAATTTATAAGAGAAACTCTAACAGACACGAGCAACTTGATTTCCTCCAGCTCCATAATAGTCGGAGATTTCAAGACTCCTTTGGCAGTGTTGGATAGATCCTAGAATAAGAAGCTGAGCAAAGAAATTTTATATTTAAACCTAACCATCCAACATTTGGATTTAGCAGACATCTACAGAACATTTCAGCCCAACAAAACTGAATACACATACTTCTCATCAGCCCACGGAACATACTCCAAAATTGATCACATCTTAGGTCACAAGTCTAACCTCAGTAAATTTAAAGGAAAAGCAATTATTCCTTGCATTTTGTCAGACCACCATGGAATAAAAGTTGAGCTGAGTAACAACAGGAATCTGCATACTCACACAAAAACATGGAAGTTAAATAACCTTATGCTGAATGATAGCTGGGTCAGAGATGAGATTAAGAAGGAAATTGCCAAATTTTTGGAACAAAACAACAATGAAGACACGAATTATCAAAACCTCTGGGATACTGCAAAGGCA
>CAUYPK010024646.1:0-18520 GCA_963574355.1 Loris lydekkerianus
AATACACTTGTGGTGCATCTTACAATGGTATATGTGAAACTTAGTAAATGTGGAATGTAAATGTCTTAACACAATAACTGTGAAATTGCCAGGAAGGCTATGTTAACCAGTGTGATATAAACGTGTCAACCGGTCTGTGAATCTAGTGTATGAGGCCCCATAATCATACCAATGTACATAGCTATGATTTAATAAAAAAAATAAATAAA
This sequence comes from Loris lydekkerianus, assembly GCA_963574355.1. Taxonomy (NCBI): domain Eukaryota; kingdom Metazoa; phylum Chordata; class Mammalia; order Primates; family Lorisidae; genus Loris; species Loris lydekkerianus. Next base: position 210 of record CAUYPK010024646.1, read on the forward strand.
AAATAAAGAATCTGTAAGAAAACAGAGTTCTGTGCACACATAAGAACATTTGATCCATGCTGAGCCAGGCAGGATTTCTTTGAGGAGGAGATGGCTACACTGGGAAATGAAGCTGAGAAGAAAGCACTTAAGCCCAGGGGGAGAGATGCATTCCAGCCAGTGGGCAGCACGCACTGCAGGTCTGCTGCCATCTGCTTACAGCCAACGGGGAGCAACAGGTACTGATTTCCTTCTTACCTGAAACAACCAAAACCAAAACAGATAAAATACATTAAACAATGATTTTCAGGATAGTGGAGTTGAGGCAATGAAAGGAAACAGGAAACAAAATAAGCCTGAGGAATTCCCTCCATCCCATTTTTCTACTCTGACAGAATTTTCAAGCCATTACACAGGGAGGAAAAACAGAATTTACCAGACTCCCTGGGTTGCATCGATAAAGCTGAGAGTCTGGTAAATCCAAATTAGAGATCCCAAGAAAGAACCGTGGAGGGAAGAGAGCAGGACAGGGAAAACCAAATGAACAGACAAGCCTGGTGACATGCAAAAATCCACTCAGGTACTTAATAGAGGAATAAACTGTGCTTGTAGGCTAAGAAACTATCTGAGACCAAGGGAATTAACTATCTAAAAAGTTAGGAAAAAACTGGTCTTCACAAGTCATTAGAAAGGTCTTGTTTGAGGAGTGGGGGATTATTAGTAGTTCAAATCATAAAAGCAAGACCAGAAAGGAGCAAGCTGTTTAAAGTAACTCAACTCTATCCAAATAATAAGTGCCAGAATACAAGTAGAGAAATGGAAGAATTTTTGAAAACAAAATTACCCTTAGAGAGATTTACATTATGCTGTGAGAGATCAAAACTGCACTTGATAGAAATACACACAGTTAAGAGATCACAAAGGAAAATACTCATAAATGTGAAACATTCATCAATTACAAGAAAACTTACAGCATCTCATATATAAAGAGGCAGGAAACTAGAAAAAAATTGCTGAAAAAATTGGCCAAAAAATTTTAAACTTAATGAAAACATATTCCCATACATTCCTAAAGGATCTGGCCAGGAGGGAAATGAAAGTTTACTATTGTCATTTTCTTACAGCCTATATGATGTGATATACTAGTCTCTAAAGGCAGACTGTGATTCAGTCAAAATCATATACTGGAAATCCTAAGACAACAACTAAAATAGTAAAATAAGGAGGTATAGCTAGTCAACCAAAAAAGAGAAATACAAACCTAAATTATAAGTATTTACTTGACTAATCCAAACACAGTAGGAAGAAAAGAAGAGAAGAAAAAAATTAAAAAATGAAAACGTAAACATGAAAATAAAAAAAGAAAAGCTATGGTGGGGATTTTCACCAAACTTCCCAGAAAAAAAAGATACAATTTCACACAAATTCTTCCCCTAAAATAAAGAGGACTACATCTCAATTCATTCTACAATGCTAGCATTACCGTGAATCAAAACAAGGCAATGACATTACAAAAAAGAAATCTCCTCATGAGCATAGTCATAGAAATCCAAGCATTATAGAAGCAACCAAGACATCAACAACAGGTGGATGGAAGCCTCTGGTGCAGCTACACGGTGGGACATTACTCAGTGCTGACCAGAAATAAGCTGTCGAGTCATGAAAAGACATAAGGAACTTTAAATGCAAGTTACCAAGTGAAAAGATAAAAATCTGAAAAGGCTACATCTGCTTTGATCCCAATGACAGGACATTTCTGAAAAAAGCAAAACTATGGGTAACAGTAAAAAAAAAAAATGTTTGCCAGAGGCTGGAGGGGAGAGGAAGGGATAAACAGTGGAGCACAGGGGATTTTTAGGGCAGTGAAAAGACTGCATGACATCATGACAATGGATAGGTATTAACATGCCTTTGACCAAACACATGGGATGTGCAGGATCAAGAGTAAACTTCAAAGTGAACTACAGACTTTGGGTGACTATGATGCTGCAGCGTAGGCTGCACTGCTCTGGTGAGATGTGCTGCTAAGGGGGTGGCTGTGCACGTGTGAGGGCTTCAGGCCTTTGGAAAACCTCTGTACCTCCCTCTTAGTTTGGCTGTGAACCAATTTAATGCAATCACTATTAAAGCTCCACTGTCATACTTTAAAGACCTCAGAAAAATTGTACTTAGTTTTATACGGAATCAGAAAAGCCTCGAGTAGCCAAGACATTACTGAAAAATAAAAACAAATCAGGAGGAATCATGCTACCAGAACTCAGACTATACTGAAAATTGATAGTGATCAAAACTGCATGGTATTGGCACAAAAACAGAGTGGCAGATGAATGGAACAGAAGAGAGAACCAAGAGATGAACCCAGCTACTTACCATCATTTGATCTTCAATAAGGCAATCAAAAACATTCATTGGGGAAAAGACTCCTTATTTTACAAACAGTGCTGGGTAAACTGGCTGGCGACCTGTAGAAGACTGAAACTGGACCCACACTTTTCACCATTAACCAAGATAGACTCTCACTGGATAAAAGATGTCAACTTAAGACATGAAACTATAAAAACACTAGAAGAAAGTGCAGAGAAAACACTTGAAGAAATCACCCTGGGAGAATATTTTATGAGGAAGAACCTCCAGGCAATTGAAGCAACACCAGAAATCCATTACTGGGAACTGATCAAACTAAAAAGCTTCTGCACAGCCAAGAACACAGTATGTAAAGCAAGCAGACAGCCCTCAGAATGGGAGAAGATAATTGTATGTTATGAGTCTGACAAAGGTTTGATAACCAGAATCTACAGAGAACTCAAATGTATTAGCAAGAAAAGAACAAGGGATCCTATCTCACTGTGGGCAAGAGATTTGAATAAAAACTTCTCTGAAGAGGACAGGGGCATGGCCTTCAGACACATGAAAAAATGCTCATTATCCTTATCATCAGAGAAATGCAAATCAAAACCACTTTGATATATCATCTAACTCCAGTAAGATTAGCCCACATCACAATATCCCAAAACCATAAATGTTGGCATGGATGTGGAAAAAAGGGAATACTTCTGCACTGCTGGTGGGAATGCAAACTTATATGTTCCTTTTGGAAAGAAGTTTGGACATCCCTTAGGGATCTAAAAATAGACCTGCCATTCTTTCCTTCAATTCCTCTACTAGGTATATATCCAGAAGACCAAAAATCACTATAACAAAGATATTTGCAGTAGAATGTTTATTGCAGCCAAATTCATGATTCCTAAGTGATGGAAGAAGCCCAAGTGCCCATTGACCCACGAATGGGTTCATAAATTCTGGTATACATACACCATGGAATATAATTCGGCCTTAAAAAAAGATGGAGGCTTTACCTCTTTCATGTTTACATGGATGGAGCTGGAACATATTCTTCTTAGCAAAGTACCTCAAGAATGGAAAAAAATGTATCCAATGTACTCATCCCTACTATGAAATCAATTTATAAGCACCCACATTTCCATATGAAAGCTATAAGCCTACTACAGCCCAAGATGAAGGGGAAAGAGGAGGGGGAGGGAGAGGGGATGGTGAGTGGTGGGAAGGTAATTGGTGGGACCACACCTGTAATACATTTTATAGGGTACATGTCAAAAATACTAAGTGTAGAGTCTTAACACATTAAGAAAGTGTGGTGAAGGCTATGTTAACCAATCTGATTAAAGTATTTCAAATTTTATATTAATATAAAACAAGCACACTGTACCTCATTATTGCATTAATGTACACAGCTATGATTTAAGAAAAATAAAAAAAACTCTAAACAAAAATGTCCACATCAAATCCAATGATACCTTAAAAGAAGAATATATTATAAGCAAATGGGCTTATCAACCAGGAACACAGGGTTGATTAATGCATCACAAAGCCCTATTATTAGCCACATTACAAACTGAAAGAAAACAATCATATAATTGACTCAGTAGTTGCAGGCATTGGATACAATCCTGATGAAAGAATACTCTCAGCAAAGGAAGAATGCAAGGGAACTTCTTCAGCATGAAAAAAAGCACCTATAATAAACCTACAGCTGGCAGACATCATGAAGGAAACCAGAATCCTTTCATGCAAGTCCAGGAGCAACCCAAGAGCATCTGCTTTCACAGTTGGAATTCAGCCTTGTAGTGCAGATTCTAGCCAGTGCAGTGAGGCAAGAGAAAGAAAGAAAATGTATCCAGCTAGAAAGGAAGAAGTAAAACCATCTTTATTTACAACCAAGATCCCATCATAGGGGTGGATAAACTTCTCCTGTTTCTGCAAATACAGTTTTACTAGAACCTAGCTCTGTTCACTGACACAGGCAATGCCCATGGCTGCTCTCACACTACAACAGCAGAGCTGATTAGCTTTAGCAGGGACTGCTTTGACACAGGTCTGAAAATTTACTGCCTTTAGTAAGAGAGAAGTGGAAGAAAGAAAAGGTTTGGTCTATGTAGGAAATCTCACTGAAGCTACCAAACAAGCTACTAGAAGTTTCAGTTAAAAAACCAACATGCAAATATCCACTGTACTTGTATATACTAGCAATAAACCATCAAATCAAAATTTAAAAATTTATCATTTACCACTTTATCAAAAAAATGAAATACAATCAAATGTCGATGGCAATATATGGCTGGGTTCATGTCTAGACCCTCTATTCTGTTCAATAGATCTACATCTCTATTTTTGTGCCAGTACCTGTCTGTCTTGATCACTACAGACTTGGAGGATAGCCTGATGTCTGGTAGTGTGATGCCTCCAGATTTGTTTTTATTAATAGAAATTGTATTGGTTAGTTGGGCATTTTTCTGCTTCCATATGAAACAAAAAACTATTTTTTCATGTTTACACAAATGGTTAACAAACACATGAAAAATGCCCATCGTCTCCAATCATCAGAAAAATGCAAATCAAAACCATTCTGAAGATATCACCCAAGCCCACTAAGAATAGCCTACATCACAAAGTCTAATCCACAGATGCTGGAGTGTATGTGGAGAGAAGGGAACACTTCTACACTGCTGGGGGGACTGCAAACTAATACAGTCTTTATGGAAAGAAGTTTAAAGAATTCTCACAAAGCTAAAAGTCAACCTTCCATTTGATCCCATAATCCTATTACTAGGTAACTTCTACCCAGAACAACAAAAATTATTTTACCACAAACACAATTGCAAAGAAAGTTTACTGCAGTTCAATTCACAATTGCTAAGTTGTGGAAGCAACCCAAATGCCCATTAAAGCATGAATGGATTAACAAACTGTGGTATATGTATACCATGGAGTACTATTCAGCCATAAGAAAAGATGGAGACTTTACATCTTTTATGTTTACCCTGGATGGAGTTGAAACACATTCTTTTTAGTAAGGTATCACAAGAATGGAAAAAAAAAAAAAAACTTTCAAAGGAAAGATAAAGCACAATTATAGACCCAGATGAAGGAAGAAAAAGGAGAGGGAGGGAAATGGAGGGGAAGTGGCCAGTTGGAGGGAGGGTAATCAGTGGGATCTCTTCTTTGGTGCACATGGCAAGGGTACATTTCAAATCTATAAAGAGTTGAGTATAAATGTCTTAGCACAATGACTAAGTAAGGTGAGGTGAGGTGAAGGCTATGTTAACCAGTTTGATGTAAGCATTCCAAATGGTATATAAATTCAGCACATTGTACCCCATAAATGCATTAATGTACACAGCTATAATGTAATTAAAAAATTAAGAGAAAAAACAAGAATGTAAAGAAATTCAAAGCACTCAATACTAATTTGAAACCAATACATAAACAATTACATGTCCATATGAAAGATAAAACACAAATACAGTCTAACTTGGAGGGGGGATGAGAAGGAAGTGTGGGAGGTGGGAGGATGATTGGCAGAAGGAGGGAGGACAATTGGTGGGACCTCACCCAGTGTGCACACCTGATGGTGTTCAGCATGCCCCTTGGGTGAAGGGCTCAACTATAACTTGAACTTTACCTTAGAATTGAAAATATTGTAACCTTAAATGTGTGCCCTCATATTAATTACAAATAAAAAAAAAAAACAAGAAGAAATGAAATACAGATAAATCTGATATAATAGGGAAGGGCCTATGCATCAAATACATGGCCACAAAATAGTTCTGAAAACATTAAATATGACTCATACAAATGGAGAGAAGTGCTTGAAGTGGAAAGATTTGTTGGTTTCCCCAAAATTGACCTATTGATTATACACAATCCCAATCTAATTCCCAGCATTTGAACAGGATTTTTTTAAATTGACAGTCTTTTTAGAAATTCATGTGGATCTGCAAAACATCTAAAATGGGCTAAATAACTCCAAAGAAAGAACAAAATTGGAAGGCTAATTTCAGGACTTTTTAGAAATCTATAGCAATCAAAACAGTGTGATACTGGTACAGCATTAGTATTCTTTGTCAAGGTGCTTGGAACTGGAAATGTTTCCCATTTTTGATCTTCCCAGGCTTTAATATATTTGCATATGCATAACGAGTTATCTCGGGGATGTGACCCATATCTAAACAGAAAATACAGTTATGTTTCATAAACATTATATACATAAGCTGAAGGTAATTTTACACAATACTTTTAATAATTTTGCGCAAAAAAAAATTTGTGTACATGAGGTCAGGAGTGGAGTCATGTTGACAGTAAGTGCCAGATTTAGAGCATTTTAAATTCCCAATTTTGGAACATGAATGTTCAAAATGTATGATGAGAGTCAAATACTAAAGATGGTTTGACTTATGATTTTTCAACATTATGATGGGTTTATTTGCACATTAGATGGATTTTTTACTTCTTCTGATGGGTTTTTTGGGATGTGAGTATTCATAGATAAATGGAACATGGTAGAGTCCAGGAAACAGACCCACAAATATATAATCTACTTACTTCTTACAAAGCACCTGGCAAGGCAGTGGAGGAAGGAGACCCATTAAAACCTGGACTTGAATCCATACCCCAAACAATGAGCAAAAAGGATCATACAACTCAATGTAGGAACTAAAACTATAAAACTTCTTGAAGAAAGCATAGGTGAAAATCTTTGTGACCTTGTACTAGGCAAAAATTTGTTAGATATGTCAAAGCAAAATTTGTAATTAAATGAATAGATAAACTGGACCTTATTGAAGTTAAGAGCCTCTGCCGTTCAAAAGACACTATTAAGAGAAGGCAAAGACAAGCCACAAACTGGAAAAATTGCCTGCAGAAAACACAGCTAATAATGAAAAAGTATCCAGAATGTAGGAAGACCTCTGGAAACTTAACAAATAAGAAAATGAATGACATAATTGTTTAAATGGCAAAGGATTGAAAAAGACAGTTTACCAAAGGAGATGTCCAGGTGAGGAATTTGCATATGGGAAGATGCTCAGGATTATTTGTCATTAGGTCAGCGCAAATTAAAACTATAACAATGTGCACAACGGACTGGAATGGCAAGAAGTGAAGACAGTGATAACACGAAATGTTAGTGATGGCACAGAGCCACTAGAACTATCAGATACTGCTGATGGCCATGAGAAATGGTACAGATACACTGGAAAATAATTCAGCCATTTCTTAATAAGAGACATATAAGAGACACTGCTGTGGGTGACAGATATGCTAATTATCTTCATTATGGTGATGGATTCACATCTGTATACATATCTTGAAATTTATCAAATTAAACATTTATTTACTTGTTTTCCTTCTCATTGTACAGTGGCATCTTGGAAGAATTCTCTCCCCCATAAAATCATCTTTTATGATTTCAGACGTGGCTACATGACTTAGTTATAGGATTTGCTTTTGTGCAGTTTGAGTTAAAGGGGTAAGTGTGCCCATCACCAAAGCAGCATGCATTACAGCAATTAGGTGTGAATTTACCTGTCCCCCCCACTCCCACCTGCTTAGTTTCCACTGAGTTTTACTACCATATGTGCACATGGAACTGGATCGATTAGTTCCAATATACTATTGAACATATGTGGTATTTGTTTTTCCATTCTTGGCGATACTTCACTTAGAGGGATGGTTTTAAATGGCTGAATAGTACTCCATGGTACACTTATATCATATTTTATTAATCTACTCATGTGTTGATGGGCACTTGGGCTAATTTCACATCTTTGCAATTGGGAATTGTGCCACAACAAATGTTCAAGTGCACATGTTTTTGTAATAAAATGTCTTCTTTTCCCCGTTGGGTAAATCCCCCTGGTGGGGTCACTGGCTCAGATGGTAGGTCTGCTCTTAGTTTTTTGAGGAATCACTGTACCAGCAGCAGGGTGTAAGTGTTCCTTTCCCTCTGCATTCATGCCAACACTTGTTTTTGTGGGACTTTCTGATTTTATGATAAAAATGCTTAACAAAATAGGCATAGATGGGACTTATCTCAAAATTATAAAAGCCATATATACAGCAGACCCAAAGACAACATCATACTGAATGGGGAAGGAAAATGAAAGCTTTTCTGCTTAAAACTGGAACCAGGAAAGCTTGTCCTCTACTGCCACTTCTATTCAACACAGTGGTGAAAATTCTAGCTAGAGCAATCGGACAAGAGAAAGAAATAAATGGCATGTTTGTGGAAATTGGCGGTATAATCTTTGCTGATGATATAATCCTATTATCTAGAAAACACCAAAATTCTACAAAAAAACTCTTGGAATTGATAAACAAATACAGCAAAGTTTTGGGTTACAAAATCAATGCACACAAATCAGTAGGATTTATATGCATCTACAACAGTCAAACAGAGAACCAAGTCAAAGACACAGTTTCTTTCACAACAGCAACAAAAATAAAATACCTGGGAATACATTTAACTAAGGTGCTGAAAGACTTCTATGAGAAGAATTATGATACGTTGAGGAAAGAAATTGCAGAAGACATCAACAGATAGCAAAACATATGCTCATGGATCAGTAGAGTTTTCATTGTGGAAATGTTTGTAATACCCAAAGTAATCTACAGGTGCAATGTAATCCCCATTAAAATACCAATATCGTTTTTCACACAAATCACCAAAATAGTTCTAAACTTCATATAGAACCAGAAAAGACTCTGAATAGCCAAAGCAACTTTAAGCAATAAGAGCAAATCAGGAGGCACCAGTTTACTAGGATTCAAGATTTGCTACAAGGCTATGTAGTAAAGTGAATAGTATGGTACTGGCACAAAAGCAGAAACACAGACCTATGGATAAGAAAAAAGAACCCAGAGATAAAACTATTCTCATATGTCCAACACATCTTTCATAAAACAAATAAAAGCATACACTGGGTAAAAGAATCGCTGTTCAATGAATGGTGCTGGGAAAACTGAATAGCCAGATGCAGAAGACTGAATCAGGATCAGCACCTCTCATCATTCACAAAACTTCATTCATTTTTGGTGGTTGCCTGGCTACCTGCTTGGCGCTTAGACTCTGTCAAGTTATTGATTCCACTGATCTCAAAAATGTCTTTACACATAGGTTTCACAAATTCTCCCTGCAACAGTTCCCCTGAAGTGCGGGGGTATCCTGGACCTGCTTTTGGTGCAGAATGGCTGCCTGCAAGGTGAGACTCAAATCACCGCACTTGGCCTGCGGGAAAAGGTGCCTATGGCAGTCGCCATTTCCCAAATTTCAAAATATGTCTTGTACCTGACAGGTTATGTTTCTGACAAAGGTCTGATAACTAGAATCCACAGATAACTCAAACTTATTAATAAGAAAAGAACAAGTAATTCCATTTCAGTATGGGCAAGGGACCTGAACAGAAGCTTCTCTGAAGAAGACAGGTGCATGGTCTGCAGACATGAAAAAATTCTCATCATCTTTAATCATCAGAGAAATGCAAATCAAAACCACTTTGAGATATCATTTAACTCCAGTAAGAGTAGCCCTCATAACAAAATCCCCAAACTACAGATGTTGGTGTGGATGTGGAGAAAAGGGAACACTTCTGCACTGCTGGTAGAAATGCAAGCTAATACATTCTTTTTGGAAAGAAGTTTGGAGAACATTTGGGTATCTAAAGATTGACCTGCTGTTAGATCCTGCAATTCCTCTACTAGGAGTATATCCAAAAGACCAAAACTCACTTTGCACAAAAGATATTTGCACCATAACATTCATTGCAGCTTAATTTGTAACAGCCAAGTCATGGAAGAAGCCCTAGTGCCCATCAACTCATGAATGGATTAATAAATTGTGGTATACGTATACCATGGAATACTACGCAGCCTTAAAAAAGATGGAGACTTTACCTCTTTTATGTTTACATGGAGGAACCTGGAACATATTCTTCTGAATAAAGTATCTCAAGGATGGAGGAAAAAGTATTCAATGTACTCAGTAATTCTGCAAAATCAACTTATATTTACTCAGAACACAATTATAGCCCAGGATGAAGGAGAGAAATGGAATGTGAAGAGAGAGGAGGGGGGGTTTGATAGAGGAAGGGTAAACGGCAAGGGCATAACTATGGAGCATATTGCAAGGGTACAATTCAAATATATCAAGTGTAGAACATAAATGTCTTAACACAACAATCAAGTAAATGAGGCAAAAGATGTATTAATTAATTTGATATAAGCATGTCAAATTGCATAGAAAAATCAACACATTGTACCCTAAATATGCATAAATGTATTCATGATCTATGTGTATATGACTTAATTAAAAAAAAAAAAAAGTATAGGATATGGTGCAGAGTAGACCATGGTTTTAGGAGGTGAGTAGCAGGGAAAACAGTTCTTTGGGGACTTCAGTATTCCAGGTAGAAAATAATGGTAAACTGACTGTGGGAAAAGGTGGAAGAGGAAAGGAGAGTTGAGTAGAAGACTGGGAATGCCACTTACAGTGAGAAGAGCATAGTGGGATCATCAAAACTTCTTGGCTGAGAGTGTGAAACATATACTATAGTTCTTATTCTCTTTTAACTTGAAGTGTATTTGTGAGATGAATGTCATTCTAATGCATCAGTGCTCTGTGGAAGTGCTAAGCAAAGTGTGCACGCACTACTATCAGATACATGAAAAGGCCGTGGATGGGTCCTACTTTTACAATGCATTGCAAGTTGTTCAATGAGCAAAGCCCAAGTCTTGGGATTAAAGGCAGGCAACACCTGATCCTCTGAGGCCGTTTCAGATGACCAAGTCAACTCTTCAAGATGATCCTGGGAATGTAGTTGAGTTTTTCCCTGTGAAATAAGTGACATTGTTTCAAAATATCCCTCAAATAATTTTAGCATAGGCTAAATGTAGAAAATTGATAATTACCCATTTTTTTTTATATGAGCACACACAGGTACTTCTTGAAATAACTCATTTTGTAAAATGGCTATTTATGATTACTATTCCTTAACCATTGTTCAAAGAGAATGTCTTCAAAAGGAAAGATTGTCTATGTTTTTTACTTTATCTTTTATACTGTATTTTTACAATAATATTACTGATAATTTGTTTTTTAAATAATAACTTGTACTTTTTATGAGATGTTTTCTTTGCAGACCTAAGAAAAGAAAAAATTCCTTTCAGAAAAATAGAAAATAGTAATACTAAAATACAAATACATCTACAACTATGTTTTATATAAAATCTGTGCAGGTGTAATTTCAAAATTAAAAACTAATATTCAAAAAAATTACAGGGTATTTTTCCATGTAATGTGAAAAATATTAATTTTCTACAAAGGGAATTAAACTATCAATATAAACAGAGCAACAGTGACAAAGGAAAGTGACTCCTGCTACTAATAACAAAGCAAAGAATTACATTTACATCCAGCTTTCTAATAGACGAAAGAAAAATCATGTTAGTTCCACTATTTGATAGCAAGAAATATACCAGGTTAATTATTTATTTATTCATTTATTTTCAATCACCACAGGCTTTTCTGGAACTAAAATCTATTTGGAAGAACACTACTTAACTCTTTATATAGGAGAACCCTGTTTATAATGATGACAGGAATCAGCATTTTCAAGATTCTTCAAAGCACTGGGCACAGGTTAAACTCATTTACTAGCCACAAACATTCTCCGAGGTAGGTAGTACATAAGGCATTTTATAAAGGAGGTAAAAAAGCACAAAAGCACAGACAGGCAAAGTAACTTGTCTAAGCCCACCAGCTGGTCAAACCCAAGAATTCAAGCTCCACAACATGTGTTTCACAACACGCTCTGAAAGTGATATTTATTTTCAATTGTTTTTAAGTGATATGATAGCTGATAAATCCATATAATCATTCCACTTCTGGCTATAAGGTATTATTTCTGAAACTTGAAAATACTCTTTATTAAAATAAGAAGACTTTATGTTTAGGCAATTGTGGAAACTTGCTTCCTAAGAAATTAAACATTAATTTTTTTTTAAAGAAATCATTGTTCATCTATTAAATTGTCTAGTCATGTGTTCAACAAATAACTTAGTGAGCACACAATGCATGTCAATGACACCGTGATACAGGGGAACATGTTTTTTTACACTTTACAATTTTATAATCCAATAGATTGTAAATAGCCTGCATTTCCACTGGACATAAATGAATTTCTTTCTTTCTCTCATGAAGTTGATATACCTAATATTTTAATACCTTACTATTAATAAATTATAGCTCTCTGTGGTGCTACCATCAGAAATAGGTGATCCGTACAATCATTGAAGAATGATGACTGTATGTATGTTTATTATTACATCATTTAAAAACCTACTTATGATATTTTTACTTCAAGTTATCATCAGCATGTTCAAGTACATTTAAATATTCCACATCAGAACCAATTCTGAAAGAATACCCTCTTACCAGAAAACTATATATGAAAAGAACTTCTAAAGACAATTATTTTAGCATATATTTTTAAGATATAAAGTATCAACATTTCTAACGCTTAGACATGCAAAAAACTTAAATTTCATAATCATGTTCTTATGTGTTTCTTTTTTTATAAACACACTCAAAAAACATTTATTTTAAAATCAGACAAGGATAAAACTACTTTGAGTCCCCATTTTTCTTTTCTTTTTCAACTTATCCCTCATTTCTCTATTGACTCTCCCAGTACAATTTCTCTAAGAGTTGTTTATATGTATTCACTGCAGCCAGTGTTCCATGATGAATATTTATTAAAACTGCTTTTCAAATTAATTAATCCTCATCTCAATTAACTTTTCAGCAGCACTGATATAGTCAACAATTCTCTAGCTTTGGTAGACCATACTACTCTAGTATCAGAAAAAGTAAGCACTCTTCACATTCCTTCACAGGGAAATAAAGTACCATATATACTCGGGTCATACAGGTTATTTGATTCAGTGCGCATGCACCTAATCAAATGCACGTAATCTGCAGTCGTCTTCTGCTGTCTGCTTGAGGGGGCGGTGCTTCAGCTCAGTCCACAAGTCGTGGCTGAGCTGAAGAGGTAGGCAGCTGAACTGAACTGTATTCCACTGAACTATTTAACCCACAACTATATAACCCAGTTCTGTTAGACAACAGAACTGAGCTTGATTACCTGTTAAGCTATGGTTTTCTGCACTTTATTTAAAGTTTTAAAGTTGTTGCTAGTTTACAGTTTTTCTTTAGCAATATATATTGAAAAGAATTTAACCTACTGATTCCTCAATTATTGTAATTGTTTTGGGTATATATTTTTATTTTTGAAATTTACCAGTGACTGCTGCATTTTCCACCTTGGCTTATACTCGAGTCACTACGTTTTCCCAGTTTTTAGGGTAAAATTAAGGGGGTCGGCTTATACTCGGGTCGGCTTATACTCCAGTATATGCGGTACTTGATGACTTTACCTTCCTTCACTTAACCCACAGTCATCATTCCTTTGGAACAGATCACTAGTTAGCAAGTTAGCCTCCTCAAGCACTGGTGTCATCTCAGATTCTTTTGAGGTCCATTTTTCCTTTTTGTTTTTCCTTACTTCCTTCATATGCAAAGCAGGACCACAACTTTAGAAATGCATAAAAAGAAAATGTTTTCTAATGACTCTACTGACAAAGAACAAAAAAAAAAAAATGTAACTTTCCACACCTACTCATTTAGTAATTCAAGAAACAGTTATGGAGTGCAAACAACATGCAAAAAAATGAAAATTCCCTGCTTTACAAAATAGGTAAATGTATAGTTATAAGGCAATTAGCTACATAAATGTTGATGTAGGAAAAAGTCTATCCAAATACAAGGAAAGCATAACAGAAGAGGCAAACTAGAGGAGGAGCTCTTCAGACCAAGAAGTGGGAGAAACCATTCTACTTAGACAACAGAACTGAGTCCACGGATGAGGCACATGACATCCAGGCATTTCCTTGGTACTTGAAAAGCGTGAAGAACAGAAGCAAATTGTGAGCACAAATGATCCACGGAACTTGAATGCTCCAACGAAAGGCTGGAGCTCAAAACCTACCAGCAATGCCTCTTACACATGATGCACTAACAACACGAAAGGAGAGATGGAAATGTACTCAGTACTACTGTGAAACCAATTTATAAGAACTCACACTTGCATATGAAAAATGAAACACAACTTTAGTAAACGATGAAGGAGGGAAGGGGAGGGTGAGGGATGAGGAGGGAGTGGGAGGAATAGTAGGTGATAGTAGGGGGACCACAACTATAGAGCACAATCCAAGTACAAGTTGGGTCTATCATGTATAGAACACAAATGTCCTAATGCTATAATTGGGAAAATGAGATGAAAGCTATGCTGATTAGTATTGTGTAAGCACTCCAATTTGTACAAATAATCAACACACTGAAATGGGCATAAATATATTTATGATCTATGTACAAAAGACTTAATAACAAATAATAATAATAAAAAGAACAAAAAAAGAAAATACAACCTTACTTTTGAAATGCCTATATGTCATCAAACATAGTTCAGGAATAGTAGTTTTGTGATTACTTGTGATTTTCTTTGAAAATAAAATAATTTAGTCATTTTTATACACATTGAGCCTAGTGTTCAATCCTCAGGTCCTGGTTTTACCAGAAAATTGTAATTACATTTCTATAGAGTAAAAAGATATGTAAGAATATCTCCATCATGTACCTACATACATTTACAGAGATTGAAATTTCCCATCTGAGATTACTATGTTAAGAGTTGAGCATGAGATCCTAAAAGTAAAAAATAAAAAAATAACCCCCCCCCCAAAACCCCACCTTTATTTAAAAATATTAGGTAGACACTTCTTTTGGTTAAGACTAACCATCTTTTTTTAACAGGGGGGAGATCGTCCTAAAAACAATTATTAAGCAATTTCTCTTAATTTGAAATTTAATAATAAGTCTACAATTGTAGAATAAAAGATAACTTTCATTTTGAACATAGTTGATGGGAGGAAACTTTTAAATAGAAAACATATGGTTACAGTTGCCTGGAACTTCAGAAAGGACTAACCTCCAGTCATGGCATCAGGGGTGCACCCAGAATCAGTTATAAATGTAATTGGTCACTCAGTGACCACTGGCCTCACTCAAAAACCTACCAACTTCAGGCACTTGTTTCTGAAAGACAGTGGATGACAGACAAGCTCACTCTAATACACATGCCTGGGAGTGACAGCCAATCAACAGCAATCTCATTCTAACAACCTTGCTGCTCCAAGCAGTTGCCTCTTGTCTCTGAACCTCTGACAGCTCTTAAACTTCACTCTTTTATAAGACTCAGGTGAGATCAGTAGCTGCTCTGTCATGTAGACTGTGCCTGACCAGGACAACTCTCCTACTACAGGAAGCAGGAAATTCCAAACATGTGTTTATATTTCAGATACTAAAGTTCATAATCCTTTGGGAAGAAGTTTTAAAGTCTATTCTTACTTGCCTCTCTAATACTTTCATATTACTTAATAAAATTCAAATAAAGATTGTAATTCCCTTGATCCATCTTACCATAATTAAAACCACCATAACTATTGGTATAGGAATAAATAATGAGTAACCACAGTATAGGGCTTTTCTCTCTAAATAAAGATAATTAATGTAATAGTATTAGAAAGAGCCAACAAAATGCACCAAACTGTACATAGTGGCCAGGTAAAATTGTCAGCATTAATCCATATAAAACCATTTCATCAGTGAAAATCAGCCTAAAGTCTAAAATAATAAAACAGGAAGAACTTTATTTACTCCATAAATATTAATGAATAGTTATCAATCAGTTACCTACTATGAGTTAGGCTCTTTTCTAGTCACTGAGGGTAGGGCATTGAATAGACAAGAAACCTACCCATGAAAAATAAATTAAAAACACAAAACAACAAAGACACGAAAGGTTTATGTTTGCCAAAGGAAAAAAATCTGAAGAAGCAGAGAAGGAGTGATGTACATAGCAAGACAAGGAGGAGTGATGTACATAGCAGGATGAGGAGAAGTGATGGACATAGTAAGCTGAGACATGATGGATGTAGTAGGATGAGGAGGAGCAATGGACAAGGTAGGATGAGGAGTGGTGGACATAGAAGGATAAGGAGGAGTGATGAATGCAGCAGGATGAGGAGGAGTGATGGAAATAGGAGTATAAGGAAAAGTGATGGATACATCTGGATGAGAAGGAATAATGGACATTGCAGGATGAAGAGAAGGGATGGACATAGCAGGATGAAGAGAAGTGATGGACATAGCAGAATGAGGAGGAGTGATGGATGTAGCAGGATGAGAAGAATGATGGATATAAAAGGATGAGGAGAAGTGATGAATATAAAGGATGAGGAGGAGTGATGAACATAGAAGAATAAGGAGGAGTGATGGATACAGAGGGAGGAGGAGGAGTGATGATACAGAGCTGGATGAAGAGGAGTGATGGACATAGCAGGAGGAGGAAAAGTTATGCACATAGCAGGATGAGGAGGAGGAATGGACAAAGAAGGATGAAGAAGAGCGATGGATATAGCAGCGGAGGAGGAATGATGGACATAGCAGGATGAGGAGGAATGATGGACAGAACTGGACAAGGAGGAGCGATGTACATAGCAGGATGAGGAGCAGCAATGGACAGAGAAGTAGAAGAGGAGTGATGAACATAGAAAAATGAGGAGTAGTGATGGATCTAGCAGGACCAGGACGAGTGTGGGCATAGCAGCTTGACTTTGGAGTGAGGAACTGAGGGAAGAGAAGGAGCAAGTCAGGAGGGTGTCTGAGGGAAATGCCTTCTAGACACAGGGACCTGCCAATGACTGTCCTGGGCCTAGAGTGGGTAAGGAGCAGTAAGAAGTTCTGGGAGGCAAGTCAAAGAGATAACATGGTCACATCACATAGTGCATCTGAGGTCCTTGGAAGAACCTTGGCACATGCTCTGAGTGAAAGGGATGCAACTAGGAGGTGTGAGCAGAGGAAGGACATCATCTGACCTATTCCTTACCAGCTCCACTGGGTTAAGAATTAATGGAAAAGGCATTAAGAAGAAAAAAGTCCAATTAGCAGTTCATTATACTCATTGAGACAGGTGGTGGCTTGGACATGGAAGACATGACTGGCTTCTGATTGTAAACCTGAGAAGACTTGTTGCCAGATTAGCTGTCAAGTCTGTAAGGGAGAGATGAATCAAGAACACCAATGTTTTTGACAGAGCAAATGGAAAATGGGGAGGCCTGAGGAAGAAAATCAGTAGCTCAGTTTTGGACCTATTAATTCTAAGATACCCAACAGCTACCTAAACTGAGATGTCTAATGGGAAGTGTGATATATATGTGTGGAATTTTGGAGAGAGATCTGGACTGGAGATACCAACTTGGAAATCATTAGCATATATAAGGTAGTAAAAGTCATGACAAAGGAGATTGAAGACTGAGCTCTGGGACATTTCCATATTTAAGAGATGGGGGATGAGGAGAAGCAGGCAATCCAGGCTAGGATGGGAGTGCCAGGAAGGCAGGAGGAAAAGCTGGGTGTTAGAGTGATACCCCAAAAGCCAAGTAACAAAAGATTATGAAGGAGAGATTTTTTTTTCTATTGAGTCAAATATTGCTGATAGGTTCAATAAAAATGGGGTCTACGAAATCATGTCTAGATTTATCAAAGTGAAAATCAGTGGTAACCTTGAGACAAGCCATTTGGGAATATTGAAAGGAGTATTACTAGCAAGAGCCCAAGGTGAGTGGAGACTTGAGTCTGTGGGAACAGACAGTTCTTCCAAAGATATCACCACTGAGTAGCATGTTTGCAGATGATCTAGTTTTCTTCATGTTTAGCTGTATCTTTCTTTCTTTCTTTCTTTCTTTCTTTCTTTCTTTCTTTCTTTCTTTCTTTCTTTCTTTCTTTCTGTCTGTCTGTCTTTCTCTTTCTTTCCTTCCTTCCTTTTTTTTTTTTTTTTTCCGATGAGTATTTTCTTTAGGAA
>CAUYPK010024647.1:0-42803 GCA_963574355.1 Loris lydekkerianus
CAGAAATCTTCTCTTAGCTCCACATCCTAGGTGTGTAATACGTCCACAGTGGAAACCTCAAGCTTCCTCCTCAAAGCCCCGCCTCTCACAGTTGTCCTCACCTCAATCAGAAACAGCCCGTCTTGTATTTGCTCAGGCCACTGCACGGTCTCCTCACGACCTCTTTTTTTCCTCTCATGCTGTACATGAATCTATTATTCAGTTTTATTTATCATCAGCCATGCGGGGAAGTAGGTTAAAAGACCAGACGTGTCTGATGTAGGGTGAGCAAACGTCCTCGAGTTAGGAGCTCATACCCACCATGCAGCACAGACACCTAGTAAGTGTCCTAGGGAAGTGGGGATGACGACTCCACCTTCGGGTACGAAGGAGTCCTTTCAGAAAATCTTGGTTAGACCTAGTTCGTCTTTCTTTTAGCTCTTTGAAGTTTGTTTCTGAGGCGAAGCTTCCCCCAACTGAGGACTCTTTGGATATGCTTTGTCAGGGCAAGCCAGTGCGTGTGTGGGGGAGGGGACCGAGGTGGGCAAATGATGGAGAAGGTTGGCTGGACATGCTCAGGGAAGGGGTGAATGTGGGCACTTGGGTAGGTAGGCCCTATAAGTCATCTTGAGTCCAGCAGTGTAAAGTAGAGATTTTCTCAGATAAGGCGAATCCTGGATTATATTCACGGGAAAATAATTTCCTCTCAAAATCATTCTTGAACAGTGCTTCTCAAATATTAATCTGCATGTACTGAGGGTTGTGTTAAAATGCAGATTCTGGTTCGGCAGGTCTGAAGTGGACCCCAAGCGTCTGCAATTGCATGAGC
The DNA here is from genome assembly GCA_963574355.1 of Loris lydekkerianus. NCBI lineage: Eukaryota > Metazoa > Chordata > Mammalia > Primates > Lorisidae > Loris > Loris lydekkerianus. The sequence continues at coordinate 809 of CAUYPK010024647.1, forward strand.
ACCAAGGTGCCCGGGTGCTGCTGGTTTGAGAACCAGCCCCAGTGACAGCAGAGAGGCAGTTGTCCAGCTCCTGGGGTGTCATGTGCTTCCTTCCCTCACGGATGGTTCTTCTTTCTATTATCTTCCCGTGAGGAGGACTCATTTGCATGAGATTTTTTTAGCATCATCTCTTGATGAAGCACAGTGAAAATGTTTCCCTTTTCAGGAAATGGTCATGCCTGGGAGGTCTGGAGCCATTTACTAATTGCCACCTGCTGGTCACATGACCTTGTATAACTCTGGGCTCGTCACAGCCTCTTTGGGCCTCCTGTCTCTGTCTTTCATATGAGAATGAGATGAGTAATTCTTGCACCATTTACGGAGTGGTTGTGATCATGTTAGATAATAGATGTGAACATTTAAACACAGTCTGCACAAGAGTAGGCCCTCCATTCTGTTCTTTATGTCCAGCATCCAAATTCTAAGCCTCTTTTGATCAAAAGTATTTGGTGGATTGTGACGGGTGATGCAGAGGTTAGGCGTAATGGCTCTCACTGGAATCCTTGCTCATTTCTTTAATTTGACTCACTCCTGCTTCAAGGGGTAAGGTATGTGATTCCCTGTCCTAATCTTTTGATTTTTCTGTGGTGCTGAGCCCCCAGGCCACCAAGACCCAGATCCAACATTTAGGAAAAAATTGTGGTTGTGTTGAGTCAAGGGCAGGAAAGTGCACAAGCACTGGTTTTAAATTCTAAGAGCAGTTAGAAGTTTTATGTGTGGTTTCCTAGTTACTCTAGCGTATTATTCCCATCTCAGAGATGAGGCAGAGTAAGCTCAGTGCATTCCAAAGAGAGCTCCTGGTCGCCCAGGTGACCTGTACTCCAGAGAATTTTAGGTCTCAGAATGTCTGCCTCCATAACTTACCTGGATCCCATTATGACTAGGGACCCTTTCTCCCTCTCACCCAGGGACTGTCCCAGGACATTCTGGCGATGAGCTCTAACCCACAGCATGGACCCTGACGGCATTGCAGCAAGGCAATGAGGCAGGCTGGGGCAGGGGTCAGTTGCATGGTGATGCCAGCCGTATTTAAAGTTGCTTACCTCTGTGTCACAAGGCTCAGGTGTGGGAATAAAAGAGCAGGATTCCAGCTTTTTTCTGAGAGAGAAATTATCAGTGACAGAAGAACAGCCTCTCCTAAGGGGACTGTGCCCAGCTGTCCTGCCACTATCAGGGACAGGAGAGGTGACCTCCAGTCACATACTGAGTAGAGGAAGGTGGGACAGCAGCCCAGAGGAAGTGTAGCGCATGTGAATGGGGTCCCCCCAGGAAGGCCAGGAGGTCAGTGGAGCCCTAGGCCTTTATCTTCCCCAGTAGCTTTCACCCTTGCTGTGATGTCTGTGTTTGTTAGTCACGTTGCATTTGTCTTGTTCTTGCAGGCTCGCTTTCTGGGGTGTGTTTTATTCACAGCGATTCTCGGATGTGTTATTCTGTGATTTATTGCCCTTTGGTGTTTATCTTCCTCTCTCAGTTTTACCTTTGCTTGAGCCATTGCCTAACATTTTAGAAACTGACTTTCCATGTTTCTATGAGAAGAAATTAGTCTTCTTTTCATATTTATTTCAGCATTTGTCTTGTTCTCCCAACCTGTTTCATTTTCAGAATGTATATCTCTTATTTTGAAAATATGCCTCAGAATATGGTCTTTTTCTTTCCCCTGCTTGGTCTTTATTTGTTTAATATTTCACATCTTTTCTGTGCTTTGCTTCCAGCCCCAAGCCTGGGCTTTCTGAGGGACATTCTCTCGGGTAGAAAAGGCCGGACTGCTTCCCAAAGACACAGATTTGGTACAAGAGGCTTTATATTTCCACGTGCCTCAATTTTTCAATCCATACAAATGAGGGATATTAAAAGCCCAGGAGATAAACTGTGATCTCTGCTTTGTTTCAGAATAGCTTTGAGAGCTGGCAAGAATGAATATGGAGTTTGAAGACAGTGAAAGGGACATTCTTGCTAAGGATATGGTCCGTTTTTCATTTTTCTTATCGGCTTTAGAGGGAGGGCAGGTCTAGTTGAGTCGTGTTTCTGTAATTTTCTTTATGACAAATCTGGACTGCTACAGGATTCTCAGCAGTGCCATACAGTTATAACATCAGCAGTTTCATACCTTATAATGAGTATGAAAACACATGTGTCAGAATTACCTTTTTATCAAAAATGACCATAATCCCAATTAATGGACATAAACATTTGAATAGGTACATTGTAGCTTACTAGGCACATTCCTAGGTCTTTTCTCCTTTGATGCTCAAAATAATCGTATAAGTTAGGGTTATTGTCCCAATTACTAGGGTAAAACTATTACTCAGAGAGAATAACGGCTAGTAAGTGGCAGAGCCAGAATTTGAACCGATTCCTTACAATTCCCAGTTTTGTTCTCTTTTCCCATATCATGCTGTGCACACATTTATTTGAGTCTGTAGCACTGGAGATATTTTTACAAATTATGTCTCATTCTTTGGGTTTTCTTATACGGACTTTTCTTGTCTGGTTTCACTTAGCCTAGTTTTTTCCTTTCTCTGCCCTCCTCAGAGCCTCTCTCTGCAGCCTGATGACTTTCACTAATGTGTGTGGCTGGCAAAGATGCTGGGATAGGTGGACTCTGGCCCTCACTGCCCCCTAACACCACCTATCTCCAGTCCCCTTCACACTCTCCACTCTGGAAAGTGCTTTGTCTTTCCTGATCATCTCGTGCTCTTTCTGATGGCTGACTGTAGAAAGGTTTCCAAGAAGGTGGCAGTTAATAATGCATCCCATTCTAAAAGCAGACTCCTTCCCTGCCAGATCATAAAAGTTCATCCTGACTTTGTGGTGATGGTGACTGCCCAGACCTGGGTGTAGCTCTGTGTCTTTAAGATTTCTCCGGGAGGGGACCGAGCTTTCTCAGGGATCAGTACTCTAGTAGAGACCCTGCTGATGTTTAATAAACATCAAACTGCTGTCCTGATGTTCCTGAGCAATGGAAAGAGCCTGCGTGCTGTGATCAGACAGTTCTATCCTGGGTATGTTTTTAACACTTGACTTTCCTCTGGGGATGGCTGTTAGGGGAGTTCCATCATCATGCTAACTGGGGCAGTGATATTCAAACTCTCAACACATCTGCCTAATTTTCATTCCAGAGTGAAGCTCGGCTGACCTCAACCCAGCCTTCCTGTCCTGCCTGTACTCCCTGTGTGCGCATCACATCCCCTCACCATAGAAGAGAGAGGTAGAAATAAATATATTCCAGACAAATAACAATATATCCTCACTTAATGTACTTTTTTTTTTACACCTACAAAGGCTTTCTTCTTTAAAATTATCTTCCAGAGAGATTGTTTTGGTCCCTTGCTCTAGGAATTGGTGCCATGTACTCCCCCTTACCTCATCCGCCATCTTCATCAGCTCACTGTCCATCTCCAGACCCAGTTCAGAATTGTTCCCTAGGTCCACGGTAGCTCCCAGCAGCAGCTCCTAGCATTTGTCTTTAGGCTGAAATGCTCTGGGCCTCAACGCCACTCTCTGCTTACTCCTTCCCCTCGTTAGCTTATTTGCAGTTAGATTCATTTACACACTTAGCATTTCATCAGTCTTAGGTGTCAAGGCCAACGATGAATGTCAAAATGCTTTGTGAACTTCTGAGTGTAGTATCAATATATAGACTTATAAAATCAATCTATTATTATGTTCAAGGGACTTTGACCAGACAGCACTTACGTCTTTTCACAGCTGGTCTACAAATACTATTCAAGGAAGACTCAGAGGACAGCCACATGCCCCTCATTAACTCTTAGTAGAGGGGTTAGCAGTCATCAAATTGCATTACAGGTCATACCTGCAGGACTACTGAGAACTTTGGGGCCTGTATAAAACTTTAGCCTTTGGTTTTCATGCCTTCAGCTGATTGAATGAGGCCCACTCACATTATGGAAGATAATATACTGTATTTAAAATCTGATTGTAAATGTTAATCACATCCAAAAAACACTTTCCAGAGACGTCTAGGCTGGTGTTAGACTAAACAATTGGGCATCACAACCCAGCCAAGTTGCTGCATAAAATTAGCTATCACACCATGTACCTGTGAACAATGATAAAAGTTTACTTTTAAGTGCCTAAATTTGTTAAATCTCACTATTGCTAAAAAAGATATACTAAGCCAAAACACTGCCTTACTGTTTAGGACCCAGTTAGATTCTTCTAACAGCCTGATCACCACTGAAAGGGTGAGGCTCAGAGTCCAGCACCAGCTACATCCCCGACTTAAGTTCTGTCTACTAGGACTCAGAGGAGCTGACACTGAGTCAGAGTGGGGGTTAATACTTGCTCTTTTTATTCCTTACTGGAGGGGCTGGCATCTGTAGGAGTGTGCCTGGGGGTTCCCAGCCCGTGGGTGATGTGGGCACCCCGGCCTAGACTCAGTCTTGTTTTCTCTTTCGTTGCCTATGGCAGCCTCCCCTTGGCAGCACGCACAATGCCTCCGTTCCGCCCCTCATTTTCCTTCTGTCATAAGTTGTGTCTGTGAAAGGCTGAGTTATCAGTCATTTACTCCTTGCTAGAAACTATTCTCTTTTTATTCCAAAGAATATTTGCATTTTTAACCTTAACATTAATTATGGATTGAAAGACTTGGTTCTTCATAAAGAATTCTCAGGCAATGTGAATAGGTAAAGGGCGATAGTTTTATGAGGCTAAAGGAGAGCGGGTCATTTTTGGGCCCCTGGAATCATCCCAGTATGTGTGTAAGCTGGGAAGGACAGCTGCCCTCTGTAAGGCTACCTATAGTGCTCCCACCTGTGGCTTATGATCTGAACACCATCTCCCCTTTTGGGGTTACCGACTTGAGCTTCTTTGGGAATGCTCAAAAGTCAGCTTCCTTATGAAGCTTCATCTAGATTCCCCAGTAGAATAAGTCACTTCTGCTGAGCTAGTGAGGGAGGCTTTTACAATCTTGCTCGTGCCTGATTGATCCTCCCCGAGTCCTGGTTGTCTGTGTCATGCCTGGTCATCCACTGGACGGTGAGCAACATGGGTGCAAAGCCCACCCCCCCCCTTCTTTCCCCTCCTCTTACCATCCCCTTGCCCCCATACATAGGTCTAGAGAAAATCTTCTCCTGATGCTGGTGCTAGGCTCGGCTTATCAAGAGGTAAGGTATGACAGCATCTGTGAGCTTAAGAGACTTAATTGTCCTTGGGAAGAGAGTCTTGTACATAGTTATAATGCAGTGTTAATCTGGACTGTGTAGATATCGACTTGAGTTTTATCTGTTATGACAGAGTACTTCATGGGGTTCACCGTAGCAAAAGAAGGAATACACAATGGTAAGAAAAATACAAAATTTCTCTCTTTTTTCTTTCATTCTGAGCAACAACTTTTATGAATTAGCAAAACTCAATCCCACCACTTTTCTCCTTCAGACCTGTCATGAAGGTCGACTGTTTTTCTGTGAGGTATGTCTCACCTCTTCTGTGGAACTGCCAAGAAATGCCAGCCATGGCGACCACTATTAAATCATAGTGGGTGTGGGGCCGGTCATGTGACCCAGCTCAGCCAATCGGAATATTCCTCTGGGTCCTTCTTTTGAAACGAATTTAAGGAATGAGACTATCTGAACACTCTGGCTGTAAAGATGAAAAGATACGCATTCTAGAAGCACCAGTTGACATGGACTCAGCCTTGTGGAGAAATCTAGCACGAAAAAATTAAAGGTGACATTTATAAAGAAACATGAAGATGGCAGGAACCCAGCTGGCACCCAGTCTTTGGCATGTCCTACCTGTGGTGTTAGGATGGGCCATTGCCTTCCCCAGGTTGCCCACGCTCGTAGAAATTTAATTTCTTGGGAAACATCAGACCGTGAGTTAAATGAATTCTGACTCATCAGTTTAATTCCCTGTCTGCCAGTATTCGGCTCTCACACCTTGAGTGTTGGAAGACTTGCACCTTTGTTAGTGAATATGTGATAGGGATGAGTATTTTATATCTTTTTATTTTGCAGAGTTGAATTGTATCCAGGCCCAGATTATATGGTATATTATGGAGTTTATGATAGAGCATCACTTGGGTCTTAAGCAGTTTGTGAAACAATGGGTTATGAGCAGAAAAATTCTTGGATTTGATTTGTGAGACCTTAAAGAATTAGGCTTTGTATGTTGGAAGATAAGTTCCTGAGAGCAGCAGAGAAGTGACATCAATATGTTTGATTACTCAGCCACAGAGAAGAGAGAGCACAGGACATTCTCAGGTGACATTGAGGAGAAGGGAAATGGGGAATGCAGAACTTAAAAAAAAAAAAAAAAAAGGATATTTAAACAATGATACAGCAGCATTGCAAATTAACTTTTCTAGTTTAACTGTTATACCTTCTATAGGGTCTTGGACAATTTATAATAACTAAGGTGTCCTAATTTGAACATTAGATATGATGCATTTTGAATTTACAATGACATAAATCTAGTTTTATTTCTGTAATCTCCAACATAACAAAATTATCAAATTCTTGCTGTTTGCTTAGTTCCATTTCAGGTCTGCTCATGTGTAAAGAAATACAGGCCCTGGTTCTTGTTGCCGTATTTCTTCCAGACCAGACATGCATTAAGAAAGATAAAGGAACTTGCAAGACAGCTTAACCTACATGGCAAAGAGATTTTATCTGCAAAGTGTTGAGAAGACTGGTCCAGGGAACCTTGTGGAGGTGAAACGTGAAGAACAGAGCTTTGCTAGTCAGAATACAAGGGGAAAACTGGATCAAAGAAGAAATCAGAATGGAATTAAAAAAAAAAAAATCTTAAAATGAACACTTACCTGAAAGAAAATATTTTATTTTTTTTTCAAATTCATAAGAATGGTTGGTTCAGATAAAAGAAAAAAAAAATTAAAAATGGAGAAAATAGAAAAGGCTTTCCTTTTTTATAGTGAAACCCAATACAGTGATGAAGCAGTTTGTTATAAAATATAAAACTCAATTTATGTACCACAGTTCACATAACATTGCATTATAATTTCCTATGTACAAGTCTCTCTTCCCAAAGACAGTTAAGCTCCTTAAACTCAGAACATTATTGGACCTTTCTCCTGAAGCCCAGTACCAGCACACAGGAAATGTTCTCCAAACACAGTAGAACCTCCATAGCTGGCCACCTCCCTACCCTGACCACCTTCTTAAGTTGACCTGATTTCCACAGACTGGATGTGCACCACATGTTTGTATTAGCACAGCAGGCCTAGCTGCTTATGGTGGCCACCTCTGTATGCTGACCAGTTAGTCCCTTGGTCTTTTACCTGACAGAGGTTCTACTGTACATGAAGGGGAAGGTGAGAGGAGGGAAGGAAGGAGGGGTCCTTTCACCCACATTGTTCACCATCCAGTGGAAAAACAGGCATGACACAGACAACCATGACTCAAGAAGCAAAGCCCTGAGGTTAGTGGGACTGTAAGAGCTTCCCTCGGTAGCTTAGAGGAGGTGATTTATTCTGTTGGGGAAAATCAGATGAGGCTTCATAAGGAATGTGACTTTTGAGCATTCCCCTAGAAACTCATTTCAGTAACCAAGAGGAGGAGCAGGAGGAAGACCACTGCACACAGCCTAAGGAGGGCAGCTGGTTATTAGAAAAATAACTTGATGAATACTCAAGCAGACTCAGTATTAAAGAAGAGAGATGCTTTAAATAAAACCAGAAATTAAAGAGGAAGCGTTACATTGGGTGCCTCGGCAGTAGAAAGGATCATAAGGGATTATTTTAAACAATAACATGTTAACATTTTAGATAACCTGGAGGAAATGGATTAATTCCTAGAAACATGCAACCTACCTAGAATAAATCAAGAAGAAATAAAATAAAAAATAGACAGCCTGAGCAGAATGTTGGGAAAACCTTCCAACAAAGAAAACCCTAGGACCAGATGGCTTCATGGCTGAATTCTACCAAACAGGATTGGTATGGAATGCTTCTTACACTCTTCCAAAAATAGCAGTAGAGGAAATACTTCCAAAGTAATTTGATGAGGCCAGCAGCATCACCTAGATACCAAAGCCAGGCAAAAACACCGCAAAAAAGGGAAACTACAGGCCAATATCTCTGACAAACATAAATGTAAATATCCTCAATAAAGCACTAGCCAACTAAATTCAACAAAACATCAAAAAGTTTATATACCATGACCAAGTGGAATTTATCTCTGGTACACAAGGTTAATTTAACATATGCAGATCAATATGCTATATCACATTAACCGAATCAGAGATAAAATCACATGATCATTTCAATAGATGTAGACAAAGCACTTGATAAAGTCGAACATCCTTTCATGATAAAAACTCACAACAAAATACACATGAAAACAAAATTTCTTCAATAAAATAAAGGCGGTATATGAAAAGCCCACAGATCACATAATTATTGGGGGAAAACAGAAAGCTTTTCCTCTAAGGGAAAAGATGCCCACTCTCACTACCTTTATTCTGCATAGTCCTAGAAGTACTAACAAGAGGGATTAGACAAGAAGAGAAATAAAGTACATCCAAATTAGAAGAAGTGAAGGCATCTCTTTTCGCAGATGGCACGATACTCTATATAGAACACCCTAAAGATTAAAAAAATTCCCTATTTGAACTAATAAATTCAGTATGGTCATAGGATTTAAATTCAAAGTACAAAATCGGCTTTGTTTCTTTGAACCAATAACAATCTGTTCAACAAAATAAAATATAATCCAGCTAGGTGAGGTGATGCATACTTATAATGTCAGCTATTCAAGAAGCTGAGGCAGAAGGATCACTTGAGCCCAGGTATTCAAGACCAGCTTGAGTAACATAGTAAGATCCCATCTTAATATAGATCTGTTTATGTATGTATAAACCTCAGAGAAAACTAGCAAAAATTTAAAAAATGGTACTACATCAAATTAAAAGTATAGAATTCACCAAAATGAAAAGTTAATTTACAGATTGGGAGAAAATATTTGCAGACCATATATCTGATAAAGGGTTAATATCTGGGTGGCGTCTGTGGCTCAGTGAGTAGGGTGCCAGCCCCATATGCCAAGGGTGGCGGGTTCAAACCCAGCCCCGCCCAAACTGCAACAACAACAACAAAAAATAGCTGGGTGTTGTGGTGGGCGCCTGAAGTCTCAGCTACTCGGGAGGCTGAGGTAAGAGTATCGGCTAAGCCCAAGAGCTGGAGGTTGCGGTGAGCTGTGATGCCACAGCACTCTACCAACAGAGACAAAGCAAGATTCTGTCTCTAAAAAAAAAAAAAAAAGAAAAAAAATGGGCAAAAGACCTGAATATACACTTTCCAAAGAAAACATATTAATGGTCAATAGGTATGTGAAAAGATGTTCAACATTCACTAATCATCAGGGATGAACGTTCAATGTTCACTAATCATCAGGGAGATGCAAATCAAAACTGTGGTGAGATGTCCATGCAGACCTGTTAGGATGGCTGTTACAGAGAAGGGAGATGAGAGTGCTGGTGAGGACGTGGGTAGAGGAGGCTCTGCACACGCTGGTGTGCGCCCAAATTGGCACAGCCCTTATGGAATGCAGTATGGCATTTTAGAACTACAGTACGACGCGGCAGCCCCTCTTCTGGGTATATGCCCAAAGACAAAGACATCAGTGTCCCAGAGAGGTGCCTGCTCCCATGTTTGTTGCAGCTTTATGCAGAACAGCCAAGCTGTGGAAGCAACTTAAGATTCTGAGATTTTATTGATGGATGAATGGGCAAAGAAATTGTGATATATGCAGGGTGAACATGAAGTGCAATTCAAACTGCACACGAGCTTTATGTCCACTCAGTATGTATGTGTCTGTATGTGTGAATATTATTCAGCCTTACAAAAGGAGACTTTGCTTTTGCAACAACATGGATACGCCTGGAGGATGTTGTACTAAGTGAAATAAGTCAGGAAAAGAAAGAAAAAAGCTGCATAATCTCATTTATATGGAGAATCTTAAATAGCAAAATACAGAGAAACAGAAATTAGAGGGTGATCAGTAGGGTGTAAGGGTAAGAGAAATGGGGAGATGTTAGTGGGCACAAACTTCCAGTTTTAAGGTGGCTAAAATCTGGAGATGTCATGTGTAGCATGGTGACATAGTTAATAATAGTGTCTTGTGTCCTTGAAATTTACCATGAGGGTAGATATTGAGTCTTTGCACCATACACAGAAATGTAACTACATGAATTAATGGGTTTGTTAATCAGCTTGACCGTGGTAATGTGTGTTCCACAGTGTAAACATCTATCAGAATATCACATTGTATACCTTGAATATATGCAATTTGCATTTGTCAACTACACCTCCATAAAGCTAAAAAAAAAAAAAAAAAAAAAAAGCCAGGGGAACGGCCTTTGATCTTGGGACCTAAAACATGCAGGTGCATGAAACACAGCTGCCCGGGGGATGCTGGACAACTAATAACACTGATTTGGCTGGAGCAAAGTGCAGTGTTTGGGAAATGGGTTAATGGGACACTGTTTTATTCAGGCTGCACTGGGTCAGATTAAGTATCTCGAATGCCCAACTGTGTCATGAGTGGTTTGTCATGTCCAGCAAGTGGCTTCTGTCCTGTGTGGCATTCTGGCTAGTTCTGAGGAAGGAAGGCAGCAGGACATAGCCCTCACCTCCTGAGGCTTACAGGCTTGTGGTATATACAGAGGAAGACAATTAAACAAGCAATGTAATTACTGATGCATAATTTAATGATTATGATACTTGCTCACCCCTGGGTAGTTACCATGTGCCAGGCACAATGTGATGTCACGAGCAGGCTGGGGCCAGAGGTCTCCATCCAAGGGGCACAGACATGCTACAAAATAGGAGGTGAGTGTGCGGTGGGTCCAGTGGGCTGTTGTAACAGAATGACACAAACGGGGTGGCTTCTAAACAACAAACTCACTTCTCATGGTTCTGGGAAGTCCAAAATTGAGGGCCTCATTTCTGGTTCGCAGACAGCCCTTTTCTCTGTGGGTCCTCACGTGATAGAAGAGGCCAGATGCTGTTTGAGGGCTCTTTCATTAGGTCACTAATCTCATTCATGAGCTTGGTTCTTGTGACCCAACCATCTCCCCATAGCTCACCTCCTAAAACCAGTACTTTGGGGTTAGGATTCTAACATAAGCGTTTTTTGAAGAAATACACATTCAAACTATAGCATTGAGCAAATCAAAACTTTCAGTTTTCTTCTTAGAACTAAAAATAAATGAATTATTATTTGAATAATGAAGAAATGAAATGTACAACATTTCAATTTTTTTTGTCCCTGGCATAAGCCAGTGAGTTGCCCCTGATTTCCCGGCTCCCTTCCTTCTCATTCCCCTTTCTGTGAGAGTGTCAGACCCCAGCGTGGACCCCTCGATCTGAGCAGCCCCAGACTGTCCCCACCCTGTAAAATGGGCTGAACCCTTCCCACACCCTTCTTTTCTCCTCCCTTTTGATAGAGTGTATATAATTCATTCCTTAACAGATCTCCCCCCCCCCCCAACAGAACTAAAGTAACTTTCAGGCTTGCTAACACTGGAGTAGTTCCACATTCTTAACCAGTGGTGTCCAAGTGTAAGATCTCACTAGTTCATTAGAAGATTCATTCTGTTCGACTTAGCATTAATTGTTGTTCTGTTTGGAAACAAAATCCCACACGTCCAGAAACTTCATGGCACAAGAGTATAAACCTGGGTTTGGAATGAACATCTGGATTTGAATCCTGTTCACTGTGGGCCAAAAGCCTGCACTATCCCAGCTAGTGCGCTCAGTGTCAGGAGGTGGCAGGGGAGATGGCGGGTGGGGGTCTCAGCTGCTGCCAGAGGACCCAGAGGGGACTGATGGCAACTCATGGGTGAAGGTGGACTTTGGAGCAAAGGAGGGGACTGACATGACACATTCACAGGAGACCAGACAGAGGCAAAGCAGAGTGATGTGAAGGGTCACAGAAGGTGTCTGCATCCAGACAAAGCAAGGTGCACAGGGTAAAAAGGAAGAGGTTCCAGGAGACATGATTACTCTATAAACAAAAAATCAGCTCTTTAAGGGCCAGGTGGCCTCCCCTAAGCTAGGAAATAGGACCTTTGTGGAAACTGTCTATCCTCGGGCTGGTCTGAGTGCCAGAGTACTGCTGCATTGAGGGATGAAGGTCACGCTGCCCACTTCCCAGACTCAAATGTTAGCTGGCACATAGTATGTGTTTAAATAAGTAAGAGAAAGGCCCTAGAGCAATTCCAAGACTGTTCTTTGCTCACTTGAGAGGCATCCTACATGCAGCCCACTGATGATAATCGTGCTGAAAATCCCCCAAAAGGTGCAGGAGCTCACAGTGGCCTGGATCTGTTCACTGTCATTGCTGTTTGTCAGCCGGTCGGGCACAGGTCCCTGTTCCAAGCCTCTTCTGTCCTTTTAGTAGTTTTCTTTTGTATTTCTTAAACTTTTCACCCTCATTCAATTAAGCTCTGTTTTTTGGCAAAACCCTGTTCCTGAGGGAATTCTTAAAAAGTCCCATGTTGAGTTAAAATAAAACATTTCTTCTGTGAGTACCGTGGCAGCAGACCTCGCCTGTGCTGAAAAGCCCCGGGGTCCATGCAGCCTTCCATGGCCATGGACACTGCAGTTTGATATCCCAAATTATCCTTTCACTAAAAGCACCAGGAAGGCTGGATTGTAACTAGTAGGTTCCTTTAAATTTGCTTTGCTTCTTGGATAGAAGAAGCTCATTATAAATCCATTCCTTAGCATGCATTTGAAGGCAAGAGAGGAGACCATTCTTCCCAAACCAAAGCCCTGCCTTTCCTTTCAATCATTGGAGCTTTCTGATGTCTCGTCCTGTGTCTCCATCAGTAGCTGCCAGAGCTGAGAGAAAGAGCTGTCTTGAGGATAACAATGCCCATGCTTTCAAACGAGGCTCTCCTCACACCTGTAGCTCTTGGCTTTCTTCTTTTCCCCCAGTAACTGCGATTTGACCATTACACTGGCCAAGCGTATCTTTTGTTATTTAGTGTATTTTTGTAACACCTGTACATCTTGTGGCAAGTGTACATGATCACTGAATTATTACTATAACAATGCTTTCCCAGGTCATAAAGCCAGTGGAAATTTATACGACTGCTAAGAGTTGTTAGGAAATTTGAAATGCTGTCTTTGTAGTGCATGGGAGCAACATGGAGTTAGAGGCTGTGTATGTGTGTGGGGTGGCTCCTCTTCCTACCAACTTCTTTGTTCCCTGCTGGTGTCGGCTCAAACCTCAATTACCTTTTGTCTAGGCAGGGACAAAAGGTAATGTAGTATTTTTCTAGAGCCATGAATATAACATTTTGTGTGGAAATGTATATATAACCAAAGCTATTCTTAGCAATAAAACCAAAGCTGGAGGCATCACTCTATCAGACTTCAGGTTATATTACAAGTCCATAGTGATCAAAACAGCGTGGTCCTGGCACAAAAATAGAGACATAGACATATGGAACAGAATAGAAAGCCAAGAGATGAAACCAGTCTCTAGTTGCCATCTGATCTTTGATAAACCAAACAAAGCATAGAGTGGGGAAAAGAATCCCTGTTCGACAAGTGGGAGAGCCGGATAACCACACTTAGAAGACTGAAGCTGGACCCACACTTTTCACCACTTCCATGAATTGACTCAAGATGGATAAAAGATGTAATTCTCAGATGTGAAATGATGGAAATCTTAGAAGGAAGTGTGGGAAAAACTCCTGATAATGTCAGACTGGGAAAGATTTTATGATGAAGATGTCAGTGGCAATTACAACAACAAAAATAAACACATGGGACTTAATTAAACTGAAAAGCTTCTGCACAGCTAAGGACACAGCAATTAAAGCAAAAAGACAACCTTCAGAATGGGAAAAGATATTTGCATGGTACAAATCAGACAGAGAATTGATAACTAGAATCTATAGAAAACTGAAATTAATCAACAACAAAAAAAGAGCAAACAATCCCATCTACCACTGGACAAGAGATATGAACAGAACCTTCTCTGAGGAAGACAGAGGAATGGCTAACAAACTTCTGAAATAATTCTCATTGTACCTGATTGTCAGAGAAATGCAAATCAAAACCACCGTGAGATACCACCTAACCCCAGTGAGAATACCTCACATCACAAAGTCTGGTGCAGATGTAGAGAGGGGAACACTTTGACACAGTTGGTGGGACTGCAAACTTATATAACCTCCTTGGAAAGAAGTATGGAGAATCCTCAAAGAACTCAAATTAGGGGTCCCATTTGACCCTGCAATCCCATTACTACATATGTACCAGAAGAAAAAAAAAAATTATTTTATCATAAGGACATTTGTACTAGATTGTTTGTTGCAGCTCGATTTACAATCACCAAGATGTAGAAACAACCTAAATGCCCACCAACTAAGGAATGGATTAACAAACTGTGGTATATGTATACCATGGAATACTATTCAGCCATTAAAAATACATCTTTTGTATTAACCTGGATGGAGTTGAAACACATTCTTCTTAGTAAAGTATCACAAGAATGGAGAAGTAAGAATCCAGTGTACTCAATACTAATATGAAACCAGTAGACAGTCTAATACATGTCCACATAAGAGAAAACTCAAGTCAATTCCAGGTGGGGGGCAGGGAAGGCGGGAGCAGGGAACTGAGGGAGTGGGGAGCGGGGATGGGTATGCTCCACTTAATGGGCATAGTGCTAAGCTGCGTTGTGTGTCTCTGGCGGACAGGACACAATTATAAGAGGAACTCTGCCAAACAAATGCAAACATTGTAACCTAATTATTTACACCCTCAAATTAATCTGAAACAATAATAAAAAAGAGTCTTTTTTCTTGTCTTATAAGTCTGTTTTAATAACTAAAAAACATTAATTTCAAATTCACATAAAAATTGTAGGTATAGTACAAGAAACTCTTGTATACTTTTACTCGATTTCAAATATATCAATATTTACATTTTGCCCTATTTTGTTTAGTCTCTGCATATTTATATGTGGTGTTATTTTTTTCTGAATTTTTTGAAGGTAAGTTGTTGACATTGTGGCCCTCTATCCATAAAATCTTCTGTATATATTTCCTAAGATCAAGTCTTTTACATTTATCACAGTTGGGAAATTGAACACTGGTATAATACTATTATTTTATCCACAGGCCATATTTGAATGTCAATTGCTCCAGGACTGTCCTCCATGGCAATTTTCCTCCTTTGATCAGGGACCCAAACAGAGATTGGATGTGCTTTTGGCGCTGTGTTTGTGTGTCTCTTGAGTCTTCTGTAATTTGTGCCACTTGCTCCGTTGTTACTGTCTTTCTTGACCTTGAAAATTTTGAATAGTACAGGCCAGTTATTTTGTAGACTGTTCCTCAATTTGAGGTTGTCTGATGCCTCCTCTTAATTAGACTTAGGTATGTATTATTGGCAGGAGTTTTGCAGAGGTGTGCCCCAGACCTTGTTTTGAATAGAGGGGTCCAGTGAACATGGGGCTGGACATCGAGACTGGCTGGCAAGGCCTTGACCCTGGGAGCACCTCCCTGCCAGGAACGCTGTGTCACTCAGCACTCATCCTTGCCCACCCTGCTGGGAAAGGCATCCTGGATATTGAATTCACTTTACAATGTTCAACAACAGATTTTAGTGAAGCAAGTTATTTCCACTTCTAGACTGGCCTTCCCACTTTACCCTTGTGCCACAGCTCTGCTTTCCCTTTCTCAGGTAACCCACCTTTGGCATCTATCATGTGCCCTGCAGTGCTGGTGGTCAGGCCTTGTCTCCTTTTCTAGTTTCCTCTCCTAATCCTTCTGGTCCTGGCCATGAAATAAGAACGTTGTCAGGGTAGGAGCTCTGGAAACTGGCGGGATTCTGGACAGGCTTGCTGGATGCTCTGCCAGTGGGTGTGCTTTTTGGGTCGTCAATTCTAATTCTTCATTGCTGCCGTTCTGTCTGCCTAGAATGACCTTTTTGCACCATCCTACTCTCACCAACTCCTTCATAAAGCCCTCCCCTATCCCAGATTGGCCACAGTAACTGGTGTCTACGCTGGGGTTGGCAGCCCTGTGCTGATTTTGGGAAGATGGCACAGCTTCAGGTGGGCTGCCCGGCTCAGGCTAGGAGGCTCTAGAGGGCTTAAAGACAAAGGCTCTCCATCCGACTGGAGAAGTAACTGAGAAAATGCAGGCTTTTTATTTGTAGACTACCTGTATCAGGATGGGAAATGTAAAAATACTGACCAGATGCTGAATTGGGGAACCTTTCTTCCTTCTGCCAGGGACAGATCAGTCTCAAGGCAATGGGGACCCAGCCTTGCAGGTCAGGAATCATCAGAGCCTGAGAAGTAAGCCAACTCTCACAAAACCCTCCATGCCTTGGTGGCAAAGGGATCAGAGGAAGGTAGTGCGCACTCAGGACAAGAGTGCTCATGGCCAGCTGGCCGCAGGGGCAGCATTCTCAACCAGAGATTCCGGGAAACATCAATTCCTTAACACAATTTTTGTGAGAATCTCCAGTAACTGTGTCAATCTGTTGTGAGAGTAAACTTCCTGCAGTGCCTAGAAGAAGTGCGAAGGAAAACAATTCTGATCAAAGCCTGGGTGCCTTTGTCGCAGGCATTTTCTGTGCAATGTACCCAAAGGCATTCCATAAAATAGCAGCAGTTTCTGAAAGGAAGATGTGTTAATAGGATACGGTTTGGGTGTCATCAGCTCATTCCCAGAATGGGTTTCGCATCAAGACAGACATCAAAATGGGGAGTAGAGATGAATTCACTCACGTGTTGGCACTTGACAGCAAAAAGAAGAAAATCAAATGTTTTAGTGGGCTGGATACTAGAACTTTTGACGTGAACATTTTTAGCTTCATTTAGTTATCTTACACTAATGGGGTTATAAAATCATTCAGCAAGAATGACACCATTAGTGGATACAGTTCTGTTCTGCCTTAAAGCTGGAAAGTATAGCAATTAGCAAATATTTACTGAGTATCTACTATATGCGGACACTGTGCTCAGCATGAAAGAGGACTGGAGATTTTTGTAAAGTAAGTTCCTTGGTGGACGACAGAGGGGCTACCACTCTCAGAATACCGAAGTGGGGCCATTTAAATTCACTGTCTCATTGGCCCCAAAGTTGATGATTCCAATCTTTATTTTATAACTGAAAAGAAACAGAGGCATAAAGAAGTAAACTCATTTGTTCAAGGTCATTCCACAGAAGGATGAGTTGGTATTGTCTTTAGTTGACTGCCTTTCTCACTACCTCGTGCTGCTGGCTTAAAGGAGGTTTTGCACACATTTAAAAAAGCCAAAGATCAGAAACATTCTGTGATAAATGTGAAAGAAACAAAGAATGCTGTTTTTGAGGTTTGGAGTCAGTCTGTTTAATAGATGGAGAAACTGAGACTGAGAAATATTCTCAGGAACTCGAAAGAGTTTGGTATTGATACAGGAGGACGCAGGCAGTTGGAGACCCTCCTCTGCCCTGCTAGCCCTGGCTGACCCTTGGTGCCACTGCTCTGCTCTGCAGGACGAGCTGTCTGCCTCCTAGACACCTGTGTCCTGCACAGATGCTGCCTGGGCTGTTCAGTGTGACTCTTCCCAGCTACAGTTTGGAGGAGGCCAATGTCATCATTCATCCTACGTAGTCCACACCCTGCCAGGGTTCCTGCCCAAGAAAGACCATCTGCATCCCTGTAAAGTGGATGGAATCCCTGATGGGATGGGAAATGGACTGCTGGAGATCGCCGTGTGTCACCGCCCTCCACAGAGAGGCATATTCATCTACTATTACCCTTGCTCCCCCCTGCCTGCTCTGGGTAGCCCTGAAGGAGGTGTCAGGCTGACGGGGAGTGGGGGCCTGGCTCTGAGATGGAACACTCCTGTCCAGAAGGACAAGAGATATGTCAAGGTCTTGTGCTCAGATCATTCAGAATCATTTCCTGTTCCCTGGAGGAAGAAAGAAAAAGGAAAAGAAAACAAAAAAAGCTAACCACCAGGCAAGAGAGTTAATCTGTGTCCAGAGCATTTTGAAACAACAAAATCAGAGCAGGCTCCCTGGACACCATCCATTTCCATTTCATGCTCTCAGAGCCTGAAGCCAGACGGATGAGTTTGGCTGGCAGGGCCCTTCCTTTCTTCTTTGGCTGGCTCTGACTTAGCGCTTCCTCCTGGGAGTCTGGGAAGAGTCTGAGGTGCCTGGAAGGCTAACTTCAGATGATCCCCCAGCGGGGGGCTCAGCCCTGCCTCTGGCATTGAGTGAGTCTGTTCAGGAAATTTCGGCTTCCTTCTTCTCCCCTAAGCCTTTACTGTACCTTCCCAGAAGGGCTGCAAGACATCACCTTCAAGGCCATGGCCACAGAGAGCTCTTAGTTCTGCTAATTCCCCTCAGTCATGACCAACAGACAGTTAGGGGGCACCACGTGTGTGAGCAGCTCATGCCCTTCTCTGGCCCAGCTTGCCCCGGCGGCCGGCCTGCTCTGGGCTGTTCTCAAGATGGAGGGAAAAGACAATTCGGGGGTAACCTGGTTGCCTTATAGGATCTGGCCAACTTTGGTTCCACAGCCCAAGGACAAATGGAATAATAAGAGAAAAAAATGACATCCAATCCTCTTTAATCAAAGCATTTGAAAGGAACTGACATGCAGTCATTGTGCTCCAAATTTATTATTACAACAGAACCTGGGTAATACTAATGAGATAGCAACCTGTGAGGGTACAACACACTGTTTATGGAAATGTGGCCTGTGGTGCAGGGAACATGATGGAGCCCGAGTGGGGGAAGGACCCTTATGCTGGAGGGTTTGTCATCCCCCTGTCATCACCATCAGGCCCGGAGGAAGAGCATAAAAGCGGTCTTGGGGGCAGACCCTCTTTCTAGGTTCAGGGGATGTGCCACCCCGAGGGGGGCCTTGCTGTCAGCAATTGCTGTCTCTGGACCCCAGAAGGCGTCTGTGCACTGAGGAAGGGGATGGAGGGGGATGTGGTTATTATTGCTAGTTGAGGGACTGCCACAAGGCAAGATTTACAAATTTCATTTTATTCAGGCCTCATAATGTGTTTCCAACATCCTAATTTTGCAGATGATACAATTCGGTCGTACAGGTATTCAGTCATTTTCATCCAAAGCTACACAACTTGCAGCTGGACAGGAATTTCATACTGGCCAGTCTAACTTCAAAGCTTATGCATTTATCTTCCCCCCACAGACCTATGATGACTTCAGTTCAAGATTTTGGGGTCTTTTTCAGAAAGTGAATGATGGATTTCTCATGAATACATCCTGTCTCCTGCCTCTGTGCTGTGCGCCGACAAAGGAAATCCTTTCCTTCCAGTCTCCTTACATGTTAGGCTTCTTTCTACATGAATGACAGGGTTAATAAGTTAAATAATTAGACAAATACTGGCGAGCACCTACTCTTTGCCATACACTGTGCTAGAGGCTGGTACTAGCATGTAAAAGAAGACAAAGTCTCCTATTCTGGAAAAGGAAATAACAAATTTTTAACGGAATTACTAAAGTGGAGTCAAAACAAATCATAGCGTATGAGTAGTGCTACTTAAAAACCCTGAAACTAAACAGTGTTACTGTGAGAAAGAATAATGGGTGTGGGGTCCAGGTTCAAGTGGGATGTTCAGAAAGCTGTGCGCTGGTCTACAGGGTGAGAAGCAGTCTGACAGTCGCAGAACCTGGGAGAGGAGATACCAGGCAGGAGGGACAGGCCCTGAGGTGGGAAGAGCTTGTCGTGTGTCCACTCTGACAGAGCTGGGCAGGTGCCCCCGAGGGGAGGGCTACGCTGGTGATTTGCAACTGGTGCACCCTGGCACACTGGTGTGTCTTGAGAGGATCTTACGTGTGCTGTGAAAAATTGTAAAGATCATTAATTAAATTATTTTTGAAGGAAGTTTAAAGCACAGTAAGTGTATTTTTTTTTTTTTTTGATCAACATAATTTAAGTGTGCTGTGGAAGTTTATAGGTTCAAATGTGTTGAGAGATAAAAAAAGGTTGAAAAACGCTGTTCTAGATGAAGAGGTGTTGACCATCCTGTGGAGTTTAGAGTTATTCTAAGTGTAATAGGAAGTAATTAAAGATTTCAGCACCAAAGTAATACATGCTGATTTAATTTTGATAATTTTTTTTTTTAATATAAAAACATGTCTATGGTCCAAAATTTATAAAATAAAAGATTTTATGGTGGAAGTGTCTCCTTATCCCTGCCCATCAGACTCACAGTTTCTTTACCACGATGATATATGTATATTCTTCTGAATATGTTGTATAAAATATCCACAATTGGATATGTGTCACTAACACACACCATTCTGCAGTGTGCCCCCATTTTCCTCTCACGTACAACACATCTTGGAGGTTACTGCATGTCAGCACATACAGAACCATACCATTTATTTACCAGCTGCGCGGTAGTCAGCATAACCTGGTGGTTAAGGGCAGGGTCTCTGTAGGCACACTGCCTGAGTTCAAATCTGTCTCGTGTGACCTTGGTAAGCTTAACTTCTTTGTGCCTGGATTGACACATCTGAAAAATGGGTGTCATGAAAATCCCCCACCACACAGGACTGAGATGAGGATTAAGCAAGTCAGTACATGTTAGGCGCCAGCACGGCAGCATGAGTCTATTCCTGTTGTCATGGATGTGCCGTAAGCTCAGGCTGATAGTCCCTTGGCTCATTCACAGTGTTTGCTCTTCTAAAAGTGACAATGTATGTATGTGTGCCATTAAACTCATGCGCGAATATGTCTGTATAATAAATATTTAGGAATAAAATTGTTGAGTCAAAGAGGGATATCTATAATTTTGATAGATGTTCTCAGAATTCCTTTCACCCAATAATATATATCATCAAACTTTTTTATATTTGCCAACCAATTATGAATAATGATATCTGATGATAATTTTATTTTCTATTTTCCTTAATTTGATTGAGTCTGAACAGCCTTTTTGGTAATATCGAAAGTCATTGAACTTCTTTTTTGTGAGCTCGCGGCTCATATCCTTTGTCCACTTCCTTTCATACTGTTGATTTTTTTCTGTTTAACTATATTATTATAGTGGGCAAGGGCCCCAGGTTCTGGAGGAGACTCTCTGGGTAGAATAAGGTTCTACCTCTTACTAGTTGGTGACATTGGGCAGGTTAATTAGTCCCTCTGTGCCTCTGTTTCCTCTAGATAGCATAGTGTTTATGTCATATGATTGCTATAAGGCTTAAATGGATTGCTATAAGGCTTAAATGAATTATGAGAGACTGAGTATACAAACAGATAATGGCTAGCCTTGTATAAAAATAGAAGTCTGACCCACAGCCTGCAGTGATAGCCCAGCATCCCCACCTTGACTTTGTAGCTATTGGCTCCAAAGGGCCAAGATTTACTCAACACCTGCCAGCTTTCCTAATTTTTCCCCTACTTCCAACGTAAGAGGCAAATACGCCCCTAACCAATCACAGAGCTTCCCAGTTCCATGCAGCTCTGTCACACCAACCTCCACTCAGGTCACACCCGAACCTCTCCTTTTTCCTCCGAAGCTTCCTTATTTCTCTGCCTACATTTGAGTCTCTACTGAACACAAGTAATGGTGGCTGCCTCCCTTGTTACAGCAGCAAGCTTTGAATAAATTGCTTGTTGTCATCTGGATGGTCTCCATTTAGTTCTGCAGTGAGTGCACAGTTATGGGAGAGCTCAGTGTGTGGTGGATGCAGTGAACACTCACCACTGATGTGGCCGTTGGCATACTACTGCTGATACATTTCAAAATCTTCCCCAGGGCCTAAGATACTGCCTTCTGCAGAGTGCCAGGCCTGGAGTGAAGAGCAGAACGAGCCATTCTGGGATGTCAGGAGGGCTGTTCAGGGGTTAGTGCCCATGTGCGAACCTCAGGGGGGATCAGGGAGGGTGAGGGCTGGTGGCTCTCAACACTTGAGCAAGGACAAGAAAACTGCATAGAAAGGGTTGAAAGACAGTAAGGTGTTATAAATCCAGATGTGTGTGCTGTGTGATAGCTGGGAAACAACTCTTCAGCTTCCTCCCATGTAGGTTTGAGTAATACTAACTGTACAGAGGTATTGTGGGACGTGGATGTGATTATTGAATGAGAGAGTCCCAATTAGAGTCCCTTCTGGTAATTCATCTTCATTTATTTATCATTGTTTACCAAACATGTATCTACATAGAAACTTATTTGATAAGTAGAATATACTGTGAAGCTAGGTAGGACCAGAACCGTTACTCCCATTTAACAGAAAGCCAAGGCTCTCAGCCAGTAAGGGCACAAGGCCAGTGAGGGCAGGTAGGTTGAGTGCTCATGTCAGACTTTGGATTCCAGATTCTGTGGTTAGCCCCTGAACTGTGCTGCTTCAGAAATCCTCTTTGCATGCTAGTACCTCTCTTGCAGAGTAAAAGAAATGAAAGTTTCCTGTGCTTTCAAGACCCTTCTGGGGAAAATCTAAAGGCCAAAGTGCCAGGGGCCTCATGCCTCTGCAGCTCTGACATCTTCCTGGGGGCGGAGCAGAGGGCGTCTGCAGAGTCCGTCTGTGCCCACCATGCCTCACTCCCCACCTGCTTCATTCACCCCTCGCTCACTGCCGCCACTCCCCCTCCCCTCCCCCCAGGCCCTTGGCCACTGCAAGAAACAGCAGCTGTGGCCATCCAGTCCATGCCTCTAATTAAATGGAATTTATGTTTTTGATTTGGAAATGGGTATCTTCTTGCCAAGGCACAACAGCTATCCAGCAATTGAGCTCATGAAGCTTCAGAAGAGCCTTCTTTGGCCACGCACTGCTCGTGCCATTCCAATCAGCATTTATTGATCATGTGCTGTATGCCAAGGGTACAAAGCCTAGATATCTTTGACAAATAAGCCCTCAGAAATGTGTCTTGAGCACCTGCAAAGTGTAAGGCCGTGTGTTCATGTATGAATAGAAGAAGGAGAGATGGCCAAGGACACTCAGGAAATGGAGAAAATGGAACCCCGGATTAAAAAGTGAACCCAGTGAAAAGTGAGACCCTGGGATAAGGAGTGAAGGAAGGTTGGGGATGGCAGAAAATGGCTGAGACCCTTGTCCTCTGGGCACTAAGCATTTTAATAGAAGCTCGGCCTCCCCACCTCGTGCTGCTTCCTCTTTGAGAGACCCCTAAGGACCCTTCCAGACAGGGAAGCTGAGGTGTAGAGAGCTCGGGATTCCAGAATCCTGTCATCCCACCCTTGCCATCCACATTCTGGTTTGCACCAGTCCCCAGAATACTCTTTAGTTATTTTCTCTTCCCTTCCCTCGTTATTCTTCCTGCAGCTTCCCGGAACCACCCGCTTTGGTCTTTGGTCATCTCGCATCTATCTGCTGAGTAGGCTGGTACCCCATTTCTTTGGGGTGTTGACACTCCACAATCAGACTTAGTGTGTTAACTTGACCTGTGGGGTGAGGGGGGAATTAGGGATCCCCTCCTCTCCAGCCATCCTCAAGGGATGTAGTACTGCTTCATGCTGTCTGCTTTTGTGAATATCTGCAGGGCTTTAAATAGAATCCTGTGGGAATGACTCCTTTTAAAGGGAAGTTGAAAGCACTTAACTCAGCCAGAACCCAGTATGCATCAAAGGCTTGTGTCCACACAGCAGGGCTGTCCTCTGAGTCCCACTCTGGTCGGAATTGACCACAAATGTCCTTTCATTAAGTGGTTGTTAAAAGCCTTATTTTTGAAACTGAGAGGGGAAAAGAACATAAGGAAGAAAGGAAATAAAGGAATCTGAAAGTTTTTTTTTTTTTTTCCCCTCCAGAGGCTGCATAAGTTTAAAATTCCAGGAATGCTTTTCTAAAATTATAGGAACATAAGGGCAAGAAAAGGGGCAAACCAGGTAATTATTATAGTTCTTAATACTTCCTCTAAAGAAATCTGACTTGGTTAAAATCCTTGTTCTTCCTCTTTCTAGCTGTGTAACTGTGAGTAAACAATTCAGCGTCTGAGCCTCAGTCTTATAATCTGTTAAGCAAAGGTAATAACTGTAGCTACAGTAAACACTTGCTGAGTGGATTCAGTGAAGTAAGTGACAAAAAGAACCCAACAATGGCTTCTAACAACACCGTAAACCTATAATGAAAGTTGACCATGATCCCTGTCTCCACCACCCCACCATTGTCATCATCATCATCACTGCCATCATCGTTTCCACTAATATCACCAATCTTTCTTCATTAGTCACTGTATCTGGTTCCATCAGAATATAAAAACAAATCCACCGTGGTTTCCAGACTCAGAAAAGTTTAAATCTAAAAGGGAGGATAAAACACGTACAAAAATAACATTAATACAAGACAAAATGAGAGTGCGGCAAGAAATAGGTATGAAGTGCAATGAGAGAGCTGAGCAGGAAGGTTTAATTTTGGCTGGCGGGAGGATAAGAGGTGTGTATTTCAGGGAACCTTCAATTGGAAGAGGAATGTTCTGTCTGAGTCTTGTTGGACAGATAGGATTTTAAGTAGCAAAGGAAAAAGTCATTCCATGAGGAGGACATAGCACAATTCAAGACATGAAAACTCAGAGCAAATTGAAGGAAGATCAAGTAATTCAGTTTGTGTTGAGTATAGGTTATTGAAGAAGGAATGAAGTGTAACAGATGGAGCAGGATGTTAGGAACAAATCACAGAAACTCTAATAGTTTTTAATAAGCATATTGTCATCGAAGAGCCTCAGCATTCTATGTGGGCACAGAGATCCTTGGCGATTGTCATCCCTACTCCCTAGATTCTGGGGATAGCCATCCTTACAGCCCCGAGGTCTGAAGTCATGGCTGTCCCTGTGCTGAAGCTCTGCAGGGGAGGCTGACATCTGACCCTCACTGGTAGATGTTCAGGCCTCTCAGAGGCCCCAGAGCAGATACCCTCCAGCCTCCTTTGTTGAAATGCAGAGTCGTACTCTGGTTACACGCACATCCAGTCACTGTCCTTCTCCTCTCTATTTCTTTTTTGTGTGCTTTTCATTGACTTTTAGGATGGAAAGTGATAAGGGGAAGAAATTGAAAATCTACTGAGCTCTTGTTAAGTGACAATCCCTACCTTAGAGGATTTTGTGTGTGTGTGTGTGTGTGTGTGTGTGTATTAAAGTTCATTTAATTCTCACAATTCCTCAAATGTACATTGTATGCCTATTTTTGCAGATGATAAAATTGATGTTCATAAAAGTGAACCTCTTGAGTTTAGATCTTTTAGCCTGGAAGGGGTAGAGGTTGACGTGGCACACATCAACCCGCCTGGTCGTGAAGCACCAGCCCACTGCACTTGAAGGCCCATCACTGGGTCCTTTGAGGAGTTCTACGTTTTTCTAAACTATTTAAGATAGCTTATCCAATTGTCAAAGGACAGCCCTGGTGGAAGGGAGGAAATTTTTTTTTTTTTTTTTGTCCTTTTCTAGCTTTAGCTCTTTACCAACTTTACCTGGGACAGCAGCAACTATGTTTGATTTGTTTATCATTATTTATTTATCACCTAACATGTACTCAATGAATATTACTAGAATAAATGAATCCTGGTCTCCAGTGAGTTCTCAGGCTTTTGTATCTCCAGAAGGCAAAGTGATACACTGGTAAATGCATTGACTTTGGGACGGAAGCCAGTGGGTTCGAGACTTGACTTTACCAAGTGCGTTTGAGACACTTAATCTCTTGGAGCCTTGTTATGTGGTTCTGTAAAATAAAAACATCACAATATGTTGTATCTACTACCCAGAACTGCAGTGGGAGGGTTAAATGAGGTAATTCCATCGAGAAATGTTTCACATGCTCTTGCTGTGCATAGGACTGGGCATGGGCAATGCCTGCAAATAACTGAGCTTGCCAAGGAAACTATTTTTGTACAAATAAAAGTCAAAGGGCTGTTATTATACACGGGGAATCATCAGCTTAATATCAAGAACATTTCACCCCTAAGACCTGCAAAGTTCCCCACTGGATTTTCTTTTTCTTCCCTGTTGAAAAATTGAGCACATTCTTTTTCTCATGACATTTCATCTAAATCAAGTTGTCAGGAAGGTGTAATTTCTTCTAGGTGTGTGTATGAAAATAGATAGGCTGCTTTCTCCTTGGGGTCATTAGCACTTACCTATTTTCTGGATCCCTGGTTTGCTGAAAGAAACAATGGATGACATTCACAAGAGTGAATTCAGAAGAGTGACTGGCTGGACGTGATCCCTGTACCGCCACTGTTTGGTCCCTTGGTTTTCCCTAGAGTGCTTAGTAACTTTGTCATAAGCTCATAGCATAATTTTTCTCCTGAACATGCCTATATTTTTATTTTTAAGGTTCAGACATCTTTGGAAATCAGTGCTAAACCCAAACTCAGAGATTAGGTATATAATAGATCAAAATTTCAGAGTTAGAAGAAAATTTGGTAATCTTTTAGTTTAATTCTTTTATTGTACAGATTATGAATTCCAGACCCAACCATCCGTCGTCAGTCCATCCATCCATCCATCCCTTGTTTAATAATTAATTTAATCCATGTATCATCAGCTCTTGCTAAATGCCAAATACTGGGGTTACAATATTAACTGAGTTGGGGATTCTTAATATTCAGGGACCTTGCTAATATTTGATTTTTTTTTTTTTTGAAAAAGACAACACTATTTTTGTGTACTTCATATGATCTAGACAGGTGCTTTCTCATGCATTATTTGATTTTCACAAATACCTGCACATATAAAGTATTATTAACATTATTTCTATCTTACAGATGGTAAATCAGAAACTTAGGGAGATTGAGCAATATACCAAAGATCACGCATTGAGTATCTAAGTCAGCATTACAAGCTCTAAGTCCAGACCCACACTGTCAACATTACACAGTGAAGTTCCAGTGGTCCAGAGAAGTGGAATGATTGCTCATGAGATCATAGGACAGCTTATTATAAGATCCAGGATGAAATTACTGTGTGTGTAAATGTGAATACATGTGTGTATTTTCCTAAACGTTGCTTTTCACAATCAGTTAAACATTTTGCACTTGGTGTCTGTGCTAAGTAAATAATCTTATTTTCTTTTCCTTGAATAACATGTTTAACCATTCAAAGTGGTGGGGAGTGAAATATGTTAAGTTTATAATGCAGAACTTCTAAACATTTCTATAAGGCAGTCATATAGGACTAGAAAATTACTTGAAGAGGGCAATAGTGACACTATCCTTGAAAAACAATTACCTTGGAAATTGCAGTTTCATCAATATCTGGGCAATCATAATGCAAATCACTAACCTATCAATTTATCATCTTTCAGGGAAGCATAGAATCCTTTATTTAAAAAAAATTTAGAGCAGTGGTTCTCAAAGTTGAATATCCTGATGAGTCCACAGGATCTTGATAAATGCAGGTTTTAATTCAGTAGGTGTCAGGTGGTGCTTGAGATTCTGCATCTCCAAGACACTTCCTGGAGATGATGCCACTGCCTGGCCGTAGACCTTAAAGCTGAGTTCTCTAGATGTGGTGACTCTTAGATGAAGTAGACAAAGATCTAATCTCACTAAGGTTCTCATTGTGTTGAATATGATATTTTCAACTAGGTTTAAAAATTGTGAATTCGATTCCTGAATGAATCATTCTTTTCCATTCCAAAGAGGCAGTTATTGTCAACCTGTAGGCTGGCCAGAGGCACATTTCAAGTGGCATTTTAGCAAGATGATAGTCTAGTCACTGCAGGTCTCAAGTACAGAGTGAGAAAATGTGAAAATAATCCTATCACACACTCGGTTGCAAAGAAAGAAAAAAGGAAATTAAAAATGAACTTGACAAATCAGAGCTGTAGCAAAACTCAAAAGGAAGAGGTACAAAGTAGTCTATTCAAGGGCACAAAACCAAAATGGAAATTTAGGATGTGGCAAACCTGGGAAGGACAGAAGCAAAGACCTGAAGGGCCAGCCCCACCCCAGCTGCAGGTGAGTCAGTGATAAGGGGCTGTGGGGGGACGGAAGTAAAGGAACCCAGATAATGTACAATGGTGAAGTAATCTTTCCATCAGAGCTTGACCTTTGTTATTAGGGTTTTACATAGGGAATTTTAGAGAAATTGTAGAAAAACATAGATATAAAAGGTAGGAAACTCACATATGTCTGGTCAGAGGAATTTCCTCCCTCGTTCCCTCTTTACTCAGGTGGTTTATTCTCACATCTCATCCTTCACATCACATAAACCTGAGCTGCAGTGAGACACCTGTCCAACAGGAGGCGCTGTTAACCGGATTGGCACCTCTAATGCACATCTGAAATTCAAGTTTCATAGACTGATAATCAGCTTTCTACTTGGCCAATGCAAACAGTTTGAGCTATAATAGATGTTGAGTCTACTAAAAAATAACGTGGATATTTGCAGAGTTTTCCCATCACTACTCAAGCTCATGAAGTTAGATCGACGTTTCCAGCAGAATGAGCCTGGGGCAAGTCCTTTCCTACTAGTGGAGGGACACTTAGCCTTCATTTAGGATCTTTTGGCAAAAATGCATCACTGAATAGAGGTATGGTGGACATTTGGGAAGTCACATGGAAAGCCAGAACTCATGAATGAGTTTAGGGCAATTAAAATTCTTGTTTTAGGTTTATTCTGGTCCTGTTCTGAGTGGTTGTGGGCAGATTCTCTTGGAACCTAGAATGACCTTGTAGGTGAGAGCTTAGTGGATGAGTTGATTTGACTTGATGTTAGGCAGTGGGTATCGACGTCTTTCCATTGCTTCCCACACAGCCACATGTTCCTTTGGGTTTCTCTCCATAAATAATGGCTGCGCCGCAGGGGCACCAGTCATGCAAGCAGCAAGTTCAATGACTGAGGGAGGTTCATTCAGTCTGTCTGTCATCTGAAGAGGAAACAGCTGTGAGTTCTGCTTTTCATCAGGAAGAACACATCTTTCCATCCACACATAAGCTTCTTACTACACTCACTCCCTTCCTCCTCAGCAAGAAGGAAACGGCATTTTTTAACCTGAGGGTGATGTGAGTACCCAGGGGCAGATCTATCTACCAGGATTTTCTCAGTTCTGGGAGTAGCTGTAGATAACTGGCTGAATCTGAGTTGCAAACGTTTTCGGTTTCTAGACGACGGTGGACACGTGGATAAACAAATGAGCATTTCTATTTGTCTCCAGTAAGGAAGCTACCATGTTAGAAAATTGTGTTTTTCTTTTCTAATTAAGTATTCTCCAGATCCACAAGAACTTTGATATTCTTCTCTTCATTTTATTGATAAGGATGTGGAGACCCGGAGAGACATGCCCAAGCTCATATAATGACAAAACTTAGATACACACACGGTCTCATTTCCTGTCCCCTCCCTTCCGTCCTCCTGTTGAGTTCTATTATATAGCAGACTCTCTTAATTGGTGTGAATAAAAAGATAATTAAGACATGTATCTGTCCCTCCAGGAACTTGGTGTCTGGTGCTAAAGAGAAGCGTCTCTGTGCTGTTCTGAGTGCCAGCATGGATGCGTGTGGACTTCACAGCACTCTCGCGGCCTTGGTGCACCCTGGACATGGTTCTGCTTCTCAGGTTCAGCCCCTCGTCATGTTGCTCCGGCACCCTCTGCTCTCCCAACGCCTCCGTTTGTCCCTTCTGGACCAGGGTGGTGGTGGTTCTCACTGTGGCTAGTTCCTGAGTCCCTCGCCAACCTCCGCTGGCCTCCAAACCCCACGCTATAGCTCCATCATTACGTCCTTTTCAGGTAAGTCTTTCACACGTGCTGTCTGTCTCTTGTGGGAACCCTGACTGATGGACACATTGGCCTTCAGTGTTGATTAAAATATTTTATTATGGGGTAGCTTTATATACATATGCTCAGAAATGCACTATGTGTGGTGCCTATAATGTACACACAGTACTTTAATGTGCTTTCACTTCCTAAAGTGTGTTAAAGAATTAAAGTAAAATAACTGGTAAGGAATGCCATGTATATAGTTTCAGTAATGCTATAAAATTAAAAGAAATGTTTTACTAAATTTACATGAGACTAAAACCCAATAACATGTAAGTTAAGAGCAGACTCCTCCTGTGTTGGGCACGAGGCTGTCTGCCTGCCGAGGTGCAGGCCTCTTGAGTTTGGTGCACTTCTGTTACCACGTGCAGTGATGAATCGATTCTTACCCCACACCCCTCTCCTCAAATGACTGAAATACCTTTATTTGTACAGTGAACATTGAGGTCATTTGACCTTCACCTTGAAAGAAAGCATAATGTATGTATTTAGTTGGCCTCTGTTCTTTTCTCATTAGCTTTCAGTATTAAAGAAGTACAACATGTCACCATCACTCTTGTGAACACAAACGATTCTAAGCACTTTAATTGCTTCCTAGAATTCCATTCTAGAAAGGAGGCAGTCTCCTGGTATGAGGTGAACATCAAGCATCGTGATGACCCAGAATATGCTCCCATTAATTGTTATACTATTAGAAATAAAAACATAAGTGTAAAAATACCTCTAAAACTGTTTAATTATATCTGAGAACCCTCAAGTGCCGGGACTTGTTCAGATAGAGATTCAGTGAAAATAAATAATCAGGGACCCACAGGGTCAGAGATGCAGGTGGTGTGGAGGGAGAGGAGGCAGGAGGTGGGGCAACCAGGCAGGAAAACATTCAGTGCAGGGCTCGTTCTAGAGTATTTCAACTGTGATTTTAAAACGTGACTGAGGGAAAACAGTATGACTTCACCCTCTCTCCCCAGCGTCCTGCCCCAGAATAATCAGGCCAGAGTCTTCATCTCATTCCTGAGTGAAGTGGGAACTTGAGGGCTGAATAAATAAGAGTTAATCCCTCAAAAATGGAAAGCTATAGACAAAAAGGTGAGAGAGAGAGAGAAAGCGCGCTTTTCATCAACAGGGCAGCAGGGACACCCGAAGGTGTGGGCAACTGCCTCTGCAACTGACTTTAACTTTCTTTTTCTTTCTTTTCTTTTCTTTTTTTTTTTTTTTTTTTTGTAGTTTTGGCTGGGGCTGGGTTTGAACCCAAGCGGCATATGGGGCCAG
The DNA here is from genome assembly GCA_963574355.1 of Loris lydekkerianus. Lineage (NCBI taxonomy): Eukaryota > Metazoa > Chordata > Mammalia > Primates > Lorisidae > Loris > Loris lydekkerianus. The sequence continues at coordinate 31,804 of CAUYPK010024647.1, forward strand.
CACCCTACTCCTTTGAGCCACAGGCACTGCCTGGCTCACTTTTAACTTTCTTGTGAACTTCAACAAAGTGTCTTTCTCACCTCTGAGGAGGACTCGCTTCTCCTATCTACAAATTAGGGAGGAGTATTGAGCCTGTTAGGGTGCAGCTGTAGCACTGTTACTCAGCTTCTAGTACAGAAACAAGTAAAGATGATGCAGGTTTCTTCACACACGTAAGTGTTCACATTAGGAAGTTCTCCCTACAGATAAATCCTTGAATTGACTCCCAAACAAGCGAGGCCTCATTTTGAATTTCCAAGTCTCCTCTGCCCTGCTGCATGGCTGCTCCTCTCCCTGTGTGCACCTGTTTTTCTGTGCCGTGGAAGCACTTTGGGAAGAAGAAGGAGTCTGGGGCCAGCAGAGGGAGAGGGAAGGTTCCAGCCCTGAAGTGGCTGTCTAGGCGGCAACATGAGGCCAGGAGTAGTGGACCCTCTAGGCAACCCCAGTCATCTGTTTAATTGCTGACTAGTTGAGTCGATCATGTTGAAAAGGGAAATTTATCTTCCCTGGTTTTCATTCTAGAAAGGAGGACCTATTTGCTGCCTGTCCCCACACAAGAGAAATGTTGGAAAAATCACTTCCCACATCCTTTTGTCCACTGCTCTCCTCCCCACAGGATGAGGAAAGTTCAGAGCTTGAGGTCAACAGGTCATTTTGCTGTGTGTGGAGTCACGGTCTTCAAATGTGGGTCAGTGCAGCAGCACCCCTTCCCTGAGGTGGTCTTCCTCTGGGCTCAGGTGCTGGGTGGCTCCATCACTTCCAGACAGGTTCACCCAGACAAGATGTGGATATGGGGCAGGAAGTAGGATGCTTATTTTGATTTCAGCAAGGACGGTAATGTGTGCATGTGTCGTACAGTGACATTCGCCACAGTGGTTGTACTAGGACACAGGGTAACTACACTGGGTGACAGGAGGTTGTTGGGTTCTGATTTGCCGGTGATTTCTCCGTGTCTCCACTGGCCGCGTGTCTGGAAGGAAAGAGGTGAAGGGTGGGACACTCTGAGGCTCTTAACGCGAGCCACTGTCAACAGCCCCTGACTCTTCAAGTGTCACTGTTGCTGCCACACTAGCCGAGGACACTGTCCACTCCCCACACAGGGCTTGGTGCACCAGGTTTCCAGCCTGGCCACTGGCTAACTGGTACCACAGAGCCGGGAGTGGCTGAGTGCTGCCAGCTGTCCACTGCTGCCTCTTCTCAGGGAAAAAGGAATCTGTGATTGCTGTGCCTGACCCGCTCCTGGATGGAGAGCCAGCAATGACCATTCACCAGGTGGCCCCCAGCTTTGTCTTTGCTTTTAGGGGCAAAAGTGACTGATGGAAGCATTAAGCTCATTAAACCTGCCCCGTGTGGTATGAGCATGTCACGGGTCTTTTCTGCCTGCTTCCAGGGGGCACACACCCGTCAGTGATGCTCAGATGCCAGGGCCTGCACAGGTGTCGCCGTGGACTCCAGCACATCCTGAGAGCTGATGGGGGCTGTGAAGTCAGTTTCCCAGCCCCGTGCAGCCCCCCTGTGCCTACCAGGAGGAGAGGATTAATGTGTGCGCTCTTTCAAATGAGCAAACTAGCCTGAGGGATGTGGGAGGGAGGTAGTGAATCCTGTTTCCCACATTTTAAAATGGTTTCCTTTTTACATAACCTGGCTTACAGACATGCATGTTATCCAGAACATTCTGTGAAATCTGCCCATCCTCCCCACAGGCACAGAGACCCCATCTCAGGTACAGTCACCCATGTGTTGAGCTCCTGGCTCTTCAGGACACTGGTCTCTGGGTCTGTCTATAGGTACTATTCAGGTTGATTTTTTTTTGCGTGTGTGTTTTTTTTTTTTTTTTTTAATTAAATCATAGCTGTGTACATTAATGCGATCATGGGGCACCATACACTGGTTTTATAGACCGTTTGACACATTTTTATCACACTGATTAACATAGCCTTCCTGGCATTTTCTTAGTTATTGTGTTAAGACATTTACATTCTACATTTACTAAGTTTCACATGTACCCTTGTAAGATGCACTGCATGGAAAAAGCCCAAGTGCCCATTGATCCGCAAATGGATTAATAAATTGTGGTATATGTACACCATGGAATATTATGTTTGTTTTTTCTAAACTTTCTCCTTCCCCTGTCTCTCCAATTACACTGTCAGAGGTAATCATTATTAACACGTTGTCTGCGTTTCTAATTGCTTTCTATGTGAAAACACACCTGTATGTCCGTCTGTAATCATCAACATCTGTCTGTCTACCCCCTCCCCCCCCCGATCTAATGAAACATCTGTCTGGGTTTCAAAGCCTCTAGTTTATCATTTTAGAACTGTAGGCCTCTGGAATGAGAGAGTCAGATCTGTTTCTATTTATCTGCGTCAGCCCTCCTTCCACAGCACAGCTCTGGAAACTGAGACGCAGGGTGGAAGCTGTTCGTCCACCTGCCCTTCCTGCGCGGCCTGGTTCCGTGCTGCTGCTGATGGTTCCTCTCGGCTCTGGTGGCACAATGACAGATCTGCTATTACTGCTGTCATGCAGAGGGGAACGGTAAGGCCTGGAGCAGCCTGCCTGAGTTCCCGCAGTGGGGGGCGTGTTGGGCAGAGGCGCATGACTTCACCATCAGACCCATAGCCTGTGCTCTCCAGAATGAGTATTTCCTGAATCCTGACTCAATTGTAATTCTTTGTTGGGAACCTGGCTTTTACTTCATTTTGTTTTATATATTCTTCATAGGGCAAGGAACTCGAGCATCTCATTTTGATTACTTTAAGCCTAATGGCAGAGTTTAAAAGTAATACTTGTCTGTGGCAAGCATTTTGTCAAACATTAGGAGAAAAACAAAACAAATAAAAACAAAAAACATAAATTACCCCTCAAACATATGCTTGTTTGCACAGCATCGATTTGAACCTAAATTAGAAAAATCCTATTTTTTTTCCTTATACAGATGTATAATTGTCACATATGTTCATTATGAATTTATAATGAGGGTGCAGAGTGGATGTTGCAGACTTTAAATGATGAACATTGCGAGCCTGGCTTCCCAAGGCTGGGCTGGGCCGTGCTGCTTCTCCCGAGGGCACCGTGGCCTGCCCACTGTACGTGCATCTTGGAGCAGAGCTGTTTGGAGCTCGTTCTGTACCCTTCTCAGCCTTCTCAGGATCCTAGGAAATATTCTAATGCAGGGGATGGAGATCAGGGCCTGGGGATCTATCTGGCCAGAATGAGTTAAGGCAGAGCTATGAAGGTGACAGGCCTGAGCCTGCTATCTTGTTTGCCCTAAGGAAGAGCATGCCACTTGGTCCTGCAGACGTGGCCGCAGTGTCCCCTGAACCTTTCACTTCTTCAGTGAGAGCTGTCTGCTCTGTCTCTCACATCTGGGGCTGGGGCTGGGGTGGGCCCCTCACATCAGCGGTCTGGTTATTAGCTCGTAATGTTTACCGAGTGCAGTGTCACATGTCGCCACATGCCGTTTTAACTTCCTATGTCTCAAATTATGCATACTTGTATGTATTTTTGAATCTCAAGTGGGAGATGTGAGATTTGAACTGAGGCTCCTTCCCTTGCAAGGCATGTGCAGTGTCTAACAGAGTTAATTGCTAGTGCAAAGTTTTATTGGAGCCTGTGTTTATGACTTTCTTCTCCAAGATCACTGATGATTTTTAAGGGGATTTTATATTAAAAAAATGAGTTGCATTAAGAACGTTTAATATCAGTTCTATCCTCTTAACAAATACTTAAGTGTACAATACGGCACTGTTAGCTGTAGGCACCATGGTACACAGCAGTTCCCTCAATCTGAAGTGAAAGAGAAGAGACTAGTGAATATTGGGTGATGGAACTTCAATTTTGAGGAATTAAAGTTGTCTCTGGCTGGGGACTGTTCAGAAGATAATCCTCAAATCACAGCACAAACACTATACTTATACTTAAGATGAATTTGTATTAATCCTTCCGTACTCCCTTTCACTGTGAAAACTAGAGAAACCTGGTAGAAATTCCTTTTGCTAGGAAGGCTCCTGGTTTACTATGGGGAAATGAAAAAGCACTATCATTCTACTCATGTTCCAACCCAAATAGGCAGGTGGCATGTATGCAGGTGAAAGGGAGCCAGGCCCCTAGGACTGGGCTGTAGCCACAGACGCCTTGCACTTGGGCTTCCTTTAAAATTGAAGGTCCCAGCTTGGTGTCTGTGGCTCAAGCTGCTAGAGCGCCAGCCACATACACCTGACCTGGCGGGTTCGAATCCAGCCTGGGCCTGCCAAACAACAATGACGGCTGCAACCAAAAAAAAAAAAAAAAAAAAAAAAAATGGCAGGGCATTGTGGTGGGCGCCTGTAGTCCCAACTACTTGGGAGGCTGAGGCAAGACAATCGCTTGAGCCCAGGAGTTGGAGGTTGCTGTGAGCTGTGATGCAACGGCACTCTACCCAGGGTGACAGCTTGAGGCTCTGTATCAAAAAAAAAAAAAAAAATAAAAAAAAAATAAAATTGAAGGTTCCTTCACAGGCAGGAATTTTTAAAAGTCTGATAGATAGACCAACAACATTTTTTCCCACCTGCCAGTAAGAGCGCTATGGAAGGAAGAGAGGTAACTATTAAAATGTGTCTGCTAGCCAGGAAGGCTGTGCTCATTAGTCGAAGGATAAATTTTAGAACTTTTATCTGTGTGTGAAGATGTGCCTCACAAACGCCAAATTATTAGGTTCCATCATACCACTGAGAGGGAAATAAGCATTTGGTCCCTGTTACTTTCACAGGCTATTGGAAGAGTTTGTAATGATGTCACTCTTCTGGAAAGTCAGAGAATGTATGGCATATGTAAGAGCATCACCATGTAACACAGGAGGGCTGTGGACCCAGGGGTCCTGATGGGGATGCCACATCTGTGCCATCTCAGACGCATTGTCGTCACCCAGCCTGTTCTTTGTCAGCTAAATGAACATTGGGAAATCTGTTCTTGCTTCAGAGAAATGTTGTAAAATCAAGTGAGGGAGCATGCTCAAAGCCTTTTGTAAATTTTAAAGTGCTTCGCAAATGTCTGTGGTTTCTAGAATATCATATTAATATGGAGTTTCTCAACCTTGGCAGTATTGCTATTTTGGGCCAGATAATTCTGTTTGAGGAAAGAGGGCTGCCCCAAGATTACAGGATTTTGTACAACATCCTGTCCTTAACCCATCCGATGCCAGCAGCTCCCCCGGCTGTGACAAACAAAAGTGTCTCCAGACACTGTGAAATGTCCCCTGGGGAGCAAAGTTGCCCCTAGTTATGAACCACTGCATTCATATAACACAGCTCCCCACTTCTAGAAGCTATTAATAGGGAGAAAGTGACGTTTTAGTTCCGATTCTTAGGCCCTGTTTTCTGCAGGAGAGTTTAAGGGCAGACTGACAAGTCTTTTACTCAGAGGAAGAAGTGAGGGCCTGAAGAGATTCATTTAAGTGATTATTTGTTGAGTATCAATGGTGGGTTTGTCCAAGTGCAAAGTGATGTCCATCCTGTTGCATGGCCAGCGGGAGAGGTATAAGTGTTCATCTTCATGAAACACAGCTACAAAACTTTCCAGAACAAGGTAGTTGCCCAAACAGGAGCCAGGGACACTGGCAAGTAAAATCATAGTGATAAATAAGATCTTGCCCAGAATAGGTGGGAGAAAAAGATGTGTCTCATCAAAATCAAAGCAAAGCAAGTGAAGAACTTTCTGGCCTTATCAATTTCTTTTAATGACTAAGAAATGAGGTAATTGAGAAAATCACAGTACAAAAGCCAATGCAGTGTTGTCAGATCAAAGAATTTTCTTAATTTTTCAGTCTATGTGGCAGGCAGTGAGACTGTTGCATTCACAGAAGTGCCCGCTGAGAACCGGTTATTTGACATGAGGCCTTCCTGCATCTTGGGCGGTTGTGCCAGGCGGTGTACTAAGTTAGACTTGCTGGGGTTAGGAGAGCAGGGTGCAGGGTGGGAGTTAAATCACCACAGGGATCAGGGTTTGGAGTCAGTCTCTCCCAGTTAATGGTGACCTTGACCTTGGATACATTACTGACTCCCTGAGCCTTGATCCCCTTGTACATGCATTGGGAATAATAAGCTTAATGATATTTTTGAATATGAAGATTATCCTACTGCGCGACCATCCATAGAATATGTATCCCAAGTGTCTAGTTAAGAAATGTAGATGCAATTGCAGTGGCTGCTAGTGGTACAACCAATACCAGTGCTAATAATAACAGCCAACATTTATCAAGTTAGATTATTTGCTAAAAAAGTGTGCTGAGTCTTTTGCATGAGTTATATCTTTTCTTAGTCTCATGAAACAATCACACATGATGAGTATCATTAACAGTTTCCCAGATGAAGGAACTGAGGTTAGAGAGAAGTTTCCTGCCCAAGATAAGTACACTTCCAAAGCAGTGGGGCTGGACCTGAGCCAAGTTTCTCAGTCCCCCCGCCCACCTTCCTTACCCAGCATGGCAGCGGGCTTGGTCCTGGGAGCTGGTGGGGCTTCCTGCATGTATGTACACTCATGAGAAAGAGACCTTCACTTCAGATATTATGTAGCATTATTATCTGATAAAAATCATTCTGGTATAATAGAAATAATTTATCCATGGAAAATGGGGATGGATTTCCTCTGAAGCATCAACAAGCACGTGACCAGGAAAGGGCACAGCATGTGGTTGGCCTGTGTCGCGCTGTCTTTTCTGAGTATTGGCCTCCCCTTCTTAATCAGGGACATCCCGCACTCCACACCCTGATTCTAGGAAAGGATGTGACCAGCTCATTCATATCAGAGCAGGACTGTCTCTGAAGGCTTCTCATCCACTGTTCACAGAGGCATTTGAAGTTTTTAAAAGGATTAAAATTATATCCAGCAGAATATAATTCAAGCATTTATAGGCCAGTGAATAATTCATTTCATTTTGTTAGTAGCACTGCCTGGGGATCTTTTCCTGTGTTCTCCCTGCCATATTGGTCCTGAGATCATTCCATGGCCAGGCTGAATGGTACCACCATGAAATAAGCTCAGTATTGTGGTATATGAATCAATGCCATTAGATTTGGGGAAGTAAAGCATTTTTGTCACTTAAATGCAGAGGGTCAATATCTGTTCTCCCAAGTTTGAGACCCTTTAAGGGGTAGATACAGGGGTGAGAGATGAAATGAAAAGACTTCATCCATTTGGAGAGGAAAGGCATCCTCAAACTGTGGTGCACAGGCCACATGAAGTGGTGTGAATTGTATTTGTTCCCGTTTTGTTTTTTACTTCAAAATAAGATATGTGCAGTGTGCATAGGAATTTGTTCATAGTTTTTTTTTTTTTTTTTTTTTTAAACTGTAGTCCGGCCCTCCAACGGTCTGAGGGACAGTGAATTGGCCCCCTGTTTAAAAAGTTTGAGGACACCTGGTCTAGAGGGCATTGAACTCCCCTGAAGTGTGCGTCAGGGCTGTGTGCAGAGGAGGGGTTGTTTGTCTTTAAATTAGCAGGAAGAGGACAGGAGCTCTGCTATCAGAAAGGAAGTCACACAACGATTAGCTAAGTTGTGCCCATTTAGCTTGAGGGAAAGGAAGATTGACAGCTTTAGCAGAGCATCCTGTGGTACCAAAAGTTTTCTGCGTAGGCACGCGCAGCCTGGGAACTTGTTTATAGCCTTGCACCCAATATACATGTAATGTGTGTGTATGTACATATGGGTATGTATGTTTATACACACACATATGGGTGCAGGCACATACTCTGTGTTTCTCTCTAACACCCACACACACACTCAACATAGTATCCCGATGATGAAGGGATAAATTTAATTTTCTGCTTATTTGTTTCTACCTGATGTTACATGTGAATCTCAATCTCAAATTCTCCCTCCTGTGACTTGGAACATTTTTACTGATACGGTGAAGCTCCATGTCATCTTGATATATGGAAGAAGATCAGTGAAGTAAGTGGTTTATGTACTTTTGGAGAAACCTCCTTTCGTATTAATATTGGCTACAGATCCTTCACGAAGAGTTGTGTTTTATGCTACACTGTGTGATGGGGGACGCCAGATCTTGTCACCTTGATTCTAAACTCCAGTGGAATGTTAAGATGACCGGCTCTGGGACAATACTTGGGCCTGCTCCCCGGCTCGGGGCTGGCCAGCAGGGAATTGAACTCTGGTGAACTCTCTGAGAGCCCCCAGGTTATCGCAGCCACCGTGTGACAGTTGCCTCCAGTCAGAGACCAACGTCCTTCATAATTTATTTTTCTCCAGTTACAAAACTTCCTGTTTGTGCACGAAGTTTTTCCCCCATGAAACTTTTGTGTTTTTTTAGCTGGAAATGGAAGAGACGGGGAGAGGTGATGATCTCAAAAAAGATGACTACAGATCCTGGTTGCTCTTCCAAGCCTGGTTTCAACACTGCTGCTTATTTTAGAGCTTGTACTTGAGGACAGTGTCACAATTCCACGGCAATGTAGTTGCAGCTGTGATGGTACCTCCATTATAAACCCCGTCTTCAGGTGCTCGTCACAGCCTTGGGGGAAAATCACTCTTTGGGCTAAAATTTCTCACATCCGCTCTCACCTCTCTGAGGTGAAATGCTAGTTTTGAATGTCTGGCAAATAGCTCTGTATCTGGGACTGTGTAACACCTCTCCCAGGACGCATGGGGTGGGGGACGGGGATTTAATAGGCACAAGGCCTGGGAAGTCCAGGGTCCTCACAGGCATGATATTTGAGAATCTGGACCCCACCACCAATTGATGGACTCCATCCTGGAGTGACCATATGATTTCTCTGATTCCTGGGTATTGAAGAGAATTCTTTTGTTTCTTTCCTATTGCTTCTTTATTATTTTTTATTTAGGGTTAGTATGAAGGTACATATGGTTACATTATTTGTGTTTGTAAGGAAAAGTCCAGAGTCTGGGCTGCTGTTGAGTCCTTCACCCCAGAAGTGAGCTGCACCCCTACATTGTGCACTGTGGGTGGGAACCTGCCGAGCTCCTTCCTTCTCCCCCATTCTTGGATTTAATTGTGTTTTTCTCTCGTGTGGGCCTATAGTTTTTGATCTACTGTTTCCATGTTAGTACCGAGTACATGGGATGCTTGCTTTTCCATTCTTGAGATACTTTAGAGATTGTTCTCCAAATTCTTCCAGGTGAATACAAAAGATGCAAACTTTTTGTCTTTTTTAAGCTAAATAGTATTCCATGGTCTTCATATATCACAGTTTACTGACCCACTCATGGGTTGATGGGCACTTGGGTTATTTCCACATCTTTGTAATTATGAACTGAGCTGCTAAAAACATTTGAATACAAATGTCCTTATGGTAAAATGATTTTTTTTTCTTATGGGTAGATACCAAATATGGGATTATGTTAGCTTTGGGGGGATTCTCCATACTTTTTTCCAAAAAACCTGTACTACTTTTCAATCCCACTAAATGTGTTCCTCTCTCTGTGCCCTTGCCAGCATCTGCAGCTTTGGGACCTTGTGATGTGAGCTAATTTTACTGGGTTCGGGTGATATCCCAGGGTGGTTTTGATTTGATTTTCTTTGATGATTAGGGGTTATGAGCATTTTTCATGTTTTTTTTTTTTGGGGGGGGGTGTCTTCTTGAGATACAGTTCTGTTCATGTCACTTGTCCAGTGACAAATGGGATTGTTTGCTCTTTTCCTGTTGATTTGCTTGAGTTCTTTGTATATTCTGGTCACTAGCACTCTATCCAGTTTGTAACATGAAAATATCTTCTTCCATTTGAAGGTTGTCTATTTGCTTTGTTGATTGTGTCCTTAGCTATGCAGAGATTTTAATTTGATCAGGTCCCATTTATTTATTTTTGTTTTTGCTGCAATTTAAATGGGCTCTTCTTCATGAATTCTTTTTTTTTTTTTTTACATATTAGACACATACATATTTTATACACACATATACCCATATATAATATGAAATACATATTTATTTTACTGTGAGTTTAAGACACATGCTATTGTATGTGTCCTTTAATATACACATATATACAAATGCATAAATGTTATTCATCTGTGATGTAATTATTTGCAGAGTTCCCTACCCCCTGCCTGAAAGCCTTAATTCTTTTTTTTAAAATTTATTTATTATTAAATCATAGCTGTGTACATGAATGCAATTATGGGGCACCATGCACTGGTTTTATAGACCATTTGACATATTTTCATCACACTGGTTAACATAGCCTTCCTGGCATTTTCTTAGTTATTGTGTTAAGACATTTATATTCTACATTTACTAAGTTTCACATGTACCCTTGTAAGATGCACCATAGCTGTAATCCCACCAATCACCCTGCCTCCAACCATCCTCCAACCTTCCTCTCATCCCTTGCCCCCTTCCCCATATTCTTAGGTTATAACTGAATAATAGCTTTCATATGAAAGCCATAAATTAGTTTCATAGTAGGGCTAAGTACATTGGATATTTTTTATTCTATTCTTGAGATACTTTACTAAGAAGAATATGTTCCAGCTCCATCCACGTAAACGTGAAAGAGGTAAAGTCTCCATCTTTCTTTAAGGCTGCATAATATTCCATGGTGTACATATACCACAATTTATTAATCCATTCGTGGATTGATGGGCACTTGGGCTTTTTCCATGACTTAGCAATTATGAATTGGGCTGCAATAAGCATTCGGGTACAAATATCTTTGTTATGATGTGATTTCTGGTCTTCTGGGTATATACCTAGCAGAGGAATTATAGGATTGAATGGCAGATCTATTTTTAGATCTCTAAGTGTTCTTCAAGCATCTTTCCAAAAGGAATGTATTAATTTGCATTCCCACCAGCAGTGTAGAAGTGTTCCCTTTTCTCCACATCCACACCAACATCTCTGGTCTTGGGATTTTGTGATATGGGCTAATCTTACTGGAGTTAGATGATATCTCAGAGTAGTTTGATTTGCATTTCTCTGATGATTAAGGATGATAAGCATTTTTTCATATC
>CAUYPK010024649.1:0-27959 GCA_963574355.1 Loris lydekkerianus
TTTTATAAACAGTTTGACACATTTTCATCACACTGGTTAATATAGCCTTCCTGGCATTTTCTTAGTTATTGTGTTAAGACAGTTATATTCTACATTTACTAAGTTTCACATGTACCCTTGTAAGATGCACTGCAGGTGTAGTCACACCTATCACCCTCTCTCCGCCCATCCTCCCCCATCCCTTCCCTCCCTCTCCCCATTTCCCAAATTCTTAGGTTATAACTGGGTTATAGCTTTCATATGAAAGCCATAAATTAGTTCCATAGTAGGGCTGAGTACATTGAATACTTTTTCTTCCATTCTTGAGATACTTTACTAAGAAGAATATGTTCCAGCTCCATCCATGTAAACATGAACGAGGTAAAGTCTCTTTCTTTAAGGCTGCATAATATTCCATGGTGTACATATACCACAGTTTATTAATCCGTTCATGGATTGATGGGCACTTGGGCTTTTTCCATGACTTAGCAATTGTCAATTGGGCTGCAACAAACATTCTGGTGCAAATATCTTTGTTGTAATGTGATTTTTGGTCTTCTGGGTATATACCTAGTAGAGGAATTATAGGATTGAATGGCAGATCTATTTTTAGATCTCTAAGTGTTCTCCAAACATCTTTCCAAAAGGAATGTATTCATTTGCATTCCCACCAGCAGTGCAGAAGTGTTCCCTTTTCTCCACATCCACGCCAACATCTCTGGTCTTGGGATTTTGTGATATGGGCTAATCTTACTGGAGTTAGATGGTATCTCAAGGTAGTTTTGATTTGCATTTCTCTGACAAAACTTTATCTATATCACCTGTAAAATAGGGTTAACACCTCCTTTGTGTGTTTTATGGCTTTTTTGGAGGACGGCAGGGGGATTAAAAGGGATGATATAGTTAAGGTGCTATGTGTCTGAAAATAATTGAACAAATGATGTCCAGTCATTCAATTAGAGGCCAGCACGTGGGTGGAATCAGAGAGAAACATACACTAATTTTTAACCACTTCACAGCACTTCCTAAATGTATGTCTGACAGTGAAGACTACGGAGCAGTGGAGACTACTGCTGGTGTAGTGGAGGAGAAATAGATCTAAATACAATTTGCTCTCTGATCCTGGGCAAGTCATGGTCCAGATGGGCTTTAGTTTTTCTCATCTGAACATTAAAATAGTGACCAGACGATCCTCAGAGCCAATTACGAATCTAATGGTCGTTTTCTTTTCCCCTCCGAATCTGCCATTGGAGCATGAATGGATTTTCAGAAAATTTTTGTTGTCTTTACTTTAGATGTTTCTCCTACCTTTTTTTACACCAGTGAATATAAATTACTTGAGGAGACTTCATGGGATTATCTGATGTTCTAATGAGCTGCTGCATTGAAGAAATGAGCAGTTCTATAGGAATGGGCTGACCGCTTTGGGAAATATTCAGTTTATATTCCCCAGAATCTTCTACTAAGCATTATGATGCCTTTGAGTTATTGTAAAGATGCCTAACATATCCCATTAGGGACTGGACGTGATAACCCCAGAAGACACTTTCACAACCTCGGAGTTCATGAAAATGTTCCTTCCTTGCTCTAGAAAGTTGGGCCATATGAGGAATTGCAACAATTAACTTGTAATTGCACTTGGACATCTAAGAGGAGGTAGGTCCTCACTGCTGCTTTCCCTATAAAAGCTGAGGCAGAGATGTGGGAGCACAGACACCACTGGTTTGTTTCTCTGCAAAAATGCAGGGTATGGACTATTCATAGATTGAATCCATCCATTGGTTCCTCCCTCTGCCACTCACTGGGATTTATGTACCAGCCACCTGCCATGTAGACAACAGTGGACCATTATGGTGCTAAAGGGCAGCCCCTCTCAGAGCCAAAGTAAAGAAAAGTAACTGTGTTTATTTTAAATACATAATCAATCATAACCCTGTGAATGGCCACTTTTCTATTAATGCCTCCATATATCATCTAAAGCCCTCTTGCTTCCACATAATTCTCTTCTGTCCGGTGGCTTTACAGTTTCACTCAGGGGATAATATAGAACTGTGGCTCCAAACAAGTCTTCCCTCTATATTCTTTCTTTAGGTCCAGTGTTAGTAAGAGAAACATTTTCTATAACTTATGCAAATGGGGAATGGACTGGTAAACACTCCAGCTACATGGCAGTTGTGGGGCAGAGAAAGGATGGAATGGCTTGGGGAGTGAGCCCAAAGTTGGAAGACTGACTTCTTATTTAGTGCCTATGTGACCATAGGACAATCATTACTTTTCTGAATTTCAGTTTCCTTAACTGCAAAATGGGAACCATGTAGGGCTTCTCCTGGAGACCCAAGAGTAGCTGAATACATAGTGAGTACTGTGTACATAGTACTGTGTACATCCTGAGTACTGTGAACATAGTACTCTGCTGATATTACTTTTCATTCACTTTAAGTCAGATCATATGTAAATATATCTTTGTAAGAAGATCATTGAGGTAAGTGAAGGGGCTAAAACCTACACTGGCATCTTATCAAGAACAGTTAAAGAAAAGCAGGTGGTTAGCTTTGAAAGGACAAGGTTTAGGGGCAGAATAAAAACAACTGTGTTTAAATGTAGAAAATAGAAATGATTTGCTTTCTTTAATTCTGGGATGAGCCCAAGGATGGGAGAACCATTATTTAAAACCACATATTAAGATATAACTACTCAGATTATTCACAGAACAGGCTGCCTGGTAGGTTCTGAGCTTACTTTTGTTGAAATCCCCCCTTCCCCAACAATGACCCTTCCCCAACAATAACCCCTTCCTCAACAATAACCCCTAATTCCAGAAGGGGTTAGGGAGAGGGTTTGATGATATCAAAGGGTATTTCTAATTCTCAAAATCAAAGTCTTTCCCATCAGAGGTGACCATCCCTTGGCCACAACAATGACCATAATAAAAAATTCTCATTATTACCCACATTGCCTAGACTCTTGTAGAAAGAGGAGAAGGCTTTATCATTTATGGAATAGACTTATATACCAGGAATTGAATATTTGTGTTATTATACCTTTGTATTCCTAGTCCAGGACCAGACATATAGAAGAAAATCAGGAAATATCTGTTGCAAGAATAAAAGAAGGAATGAATGACCCTCAAAAATACACTATTATGAACATTTTACAAATTAAAGAAGAATGGGTTTATAAGCAACAGCCATTTGTATTGATTTTAAAAATATGCCTATAATTTCAGAACATCTTTAAGGAGAAGTCTTTACCAGCAAGATTCAGAAGCCAAATTTTATTTCTTCTGAGTGGAAAGTTCTGAGCTGCAAAATCAGCAGTTTAGAGACTCCTGCTGCTTATCAAAAGTTCGAATGTCAGCCATCAGCAGACAGGACCGGTACACTAATGAAAACGTATGGCTTTTCATTAGTAGGCCAATTTGCACAATGCAATTGAAATTGACTAAGTTGTAACAGCTACAAAGTCTGTACAAAGCACTAAGACTGACTTTTTAATGTTACAATTATCATAAATCTTCCTCATGTGGTGTTTACAAATAGGCCTCAGGAAAAGGGAAGCTTCCAGTAGGTATATTTTTAATATCTTTGCATAACAAATTAAAAAGAAGAAAAGGCCCCTAGACCAGCTGCAGTGAATGAAATCCACAAGTTGATTTTCTGTTTGCCGTATCTAGCAGAGTCTTGCTGGATTTCCCATTGTGCAGAAAAATAGGCCTCCCAGATATCCTTTAAGCTTCTGCTTTCCAAAAGGCCTGTATTCTTAGTTGTCTACTCAGGTGATGATTACCCTGGAACAAACTTCAGGTTAGAACCCTCTAGAGCCATGTTGGAAACAGATCAGAGTCCATGGAGTAAATCATCCTTCCGCTTCCCTCAGCTTAGCAGCATGAGGTAGAGAGTGTGGTCCCCACAGTGCGGGGGCTGCAGCGTCAGGAGCTTGCTGACTTACCTGAAACAATTTTCTTTCTTCAGGTTTAATAATGTTGTATGTTAACAAAAGCAGGTTAATTTTGCAATTTGTACATACATAGGGGAGGGGTGTTTTTAAAAAGACAAAAAACAACAACAAAGAAGTAGAAAGCAACTGATGCTGAAAGATGAAATTAATTGTTTTTTGAGTGAAAGTAGGTACAGCAATTTGGGGGTTAGATTGCAAAGTTGACCGTGAATTCGAAAAAAAGGGTTTCTTCTTCTTCTTCTTTTTTTTTTGATCATCAATTTTTTTTTTGATCATCAAAAATTTCTAGGTTGTATAAATGTGCAGTTTCTAATTGGTATGTTGAGTACCTTTCAACGGTGAGCGATAAGGTCCAGGGGGAAACTCTAGAGACCCTGTCTTTGCTGAATTCCATCAGTTGGTCTGAATAAGGCACCACAAAAGTTGACATTTTCCTTGGACATCACAAAAAAGGAGTTTTGGACATGCAACTTCTATCCTCATTCACCCAGGAATTCCTAGCAGGAAATTAAAGAGGATTAAAGAATTAAGGAAGGACCGTATGTGTGTGTGTGGGAAGGGTAGGAGGGGCTTCGTTTTGTGTGTGTGTGTTGTTTAATCCTTAGCAGGAAATTAAAGAGGATTAAGGGTTTTGTGCATGTCTGTGTGGAAATGGGGAAGGGGTGGAGGACTCTATTTGTATTATTTTTCTCATTTGTTTTTTCAACAAATATTCATGAGTAGACTTAACATGCCCCACGCTTATACACTGGGAGTATAAAAATAAACAAGAAAAAAGTGCTTTTTTTTTTTTTTTTTTTTTTTAAAGAACCTAGAGTTTATTTGAGGATCGAGACCGTCTGAACAAGTCTCAGTGAATATTCATAAAATAATTTTACACCACAGTTATGACTGTCCCATATAGTATATGGAATGGCTAGTCAACTAATTGTCCTTTCTTGATGACAGAGAAGTATTAGTGTTTACCTAAGTACATGTGAGAAGACCAGACAAAACGGAGAGCTTGAGATACAGTCTCCTACAGGAAAGTGTAGGGAAGCAAGTCGCTCATGTTGTGAGCATGAAAAGATGGCTAATTCTTGGTGAAGGCATTAAAGACCGCTCCTGGAGGAGACAGCGTTGCGTTGAATGTGGGATGACTAGGCAGGCATGTCCTGACAGAATATCATTATGCAGTAGAGGCGATTCTGGGCAGAGGAGGTGCCCTGGTAGACACACAGGGTAAGGAAAGGAGAGTGGCAACGTGTTAGAACATCAGGGAAATCTGGTACGATGGTGTCAACAACAGGGAGCTATGGGGGGATGACAATGAGTGAGACATGTCTGAACTGGTGAGTTTCAGCCTCAGTTTATAGACGTATAAACTCTATGCCTTTTTTTTTGTTGTTGTTGCAGTTTTTGGCTGAGGCTGGGTTTGAACCTACCACCTGGGGCATAGGGGCCGGCGCCCTACTCCTTTGAGCCACAGGTGCCACCCAACTCTCCATCTTTTGTTGTAAAAGGTCCACAAGTAGCTAAGTCTCCTATTTACCAGAAAGAACAGGAATACAGTGACTCTTCAGCTTCCAGATTCAGAGCTGCAGTGGACTATGTGACGATTAGAAACTGATTTTTTAATAATCATTAGAATTTGGTCCAAGTTACTTAGGTAGCTTCATTCCTCACTCTTGTCTGCTTGATTCAAAGCAAAAACAATGCCAAGTTTTCCTCATGGCACCATCATGGGTCTCCGGACTTTTTCATTTTCCAGAGCGTGTGTTGGGGACAGTCCCTTTCGCTTCTGCATTTGGCTTGAATTTCAACTTAGATGCTACTTCTTTTACAAACCGTTATTTTATTCTGCAAGCCTGAGTTAGGGCCCCTTTTCCGGGCTTCCCAGGGCCTTGGTCCTTCTTCAGTGAAGACATGTGTCGCCTGTGTGCCACCGCTTGGTTATTTATCTGCAGCATGCCTCCTCGCCCCCTTCTTCTCATCATGTACACGTATAAATTGGCTGTGAGCCCACGAGCACAGGGACCCTGTGAATAAATAAACGGGACATTTTAGTTGGCTTGTGTTCTAAGACTCACTGAGTTTGGTTTAAAAAGACAATTTAATTTTTAAAAGCGTGCTTACATATTTATTAGTGTGGAATAAAGAGCAGCCTGGTTAAGACCGACAGTGAAAACACGCCTGAAACAGACACATGAGATATGTGGCAGTGTGGCTGCCTTTTTAAACATTTCACCAGTTTCTGGTCCCAAAATGATAACAGCTGCAGGACCAAGTGCTGCCCGATCCCTCTCCACCCTGGTTTCTTGCATTCCTGCCATTATCATGGGATTTATAAAGGTCCTTTTCAAAGGAGGGGGATCAGGAAGAAATTTGACAGAGATGTAAAAATAGCACCAGGGTTGCGCGAATAGAAACTTCCAGACTGAGCTGCTACTAAAATACAATGTGGAACCTTTGGGGGGCAAGACACGATTGCAAGAGGGATTTTGCCTCACAAATGCAATCAGTATAACGTGGTTTACTGTACCCTGAATGGATACTCAACAATAAAAAAAGAAAGAAAGAAAAGAAAAGAAATTTGATGTGGAGACTGTGTTGGTGCTGGTAGAATTCACTGGTGTCCCCCTACCTAGCACCACAGGGAGGGTCATCAGTGTAGTCAGACCCTAGTTTGGCAGTTGTGGGCTTGAAAGCAGCTAGAGTTTAGTTGACACCTTTGGGGGCAGCAGTAGATTTCTCAGTTGAAATGTCCATCCAGGCTTCAGATAGCCAGGCTGGGCGCACACAGAAGGGTCCTAGGCTGCAGGGACCAAAGGTGGGAATAGAGGCTGTAACAAGGAGCCAACTTGCAGATTAGCAGTTAGGCCCGAAGCTAGGGTGCAGGGGAATAGGGTGTCATCTGGGGCTTTTCATGGGACACCCATTATTTGGGTTTCCTTGTTGGACCCCATCTTTCCTGGATGGTATGTACCAGACCAAGACAAAGGGCCTGAATGAATTTGTTTTCCTGCCTTACCTAATATCACTACCATCACAGGTACACACACGATCCTCTATCTGCCTGCTCTTCTATGCCCGAACTGCCTGGGTCACGGTGAGGTCAAGGTTGGTCATCATCATTATGCGGCACAAAGTTCTCCCAAGTCACACTTTACTGCATTCATTAGCCAGGTCCCCAGGAAAAGCAATCAATAGCGACAGTAATCAGAATATGGCTGCAGGGGTCCAGAGCAGCAGGGAGTGCACTTGTTCTGCTTGGGTTGGATTCAGAGATTGACTGGTCTTGTTTCACGTGTTTTCCACCCTGAATTTAAGAAGACAGGATTGCTGGATGGCACAGGGCCCTCCAACCAGCAGAACCCGGAACATGAACTAGGCATTAAGAACATTCTATAAAGACCATTCCTATTGAAGAAGAAAATTTTGGCACCAAAGGAAGCTAGATGTAAGATATTAGAAACTCTTATCTACTTTACATAACTTTACTATGAATTTAATTCTACTGTGTTTTGGATGATCCGCGCTTATGATGGTAATTCATTTCACTATATACAAAGAGTTTCCCAGTCATAGCTATGCACCAAATGAGATGTCATTGATGTTTCCTCACTTCTCACATACAGTATGTGCCGCATGTTCCTTTGATGACTATTCCAGCTCTTTTCTCTGAGGTCACTGATAAAGGACTCTAGAAAGGACAATGTGAGCCCTCCCACTTGATTTTGGAGATTTATACCTTTATTTTTTTTAAGTAGTTATTTCATTGTTTTGAAAATGTCTTATTAACTCTAATGCCTGGTGTAAATGCACAGACCATAAGAATCTTGTCAAGCAGAGATTCCTTCCGAATGTCTGGTCCTAAGGATGTTGAGTCCTTCTTTTAGGCTAAACAACCTCCCTCTTCCACTTGTTGGGTGGGGGATGGCATTCTTGATCAAAGGCCAGTCACAGGCCAGAGGCGGTGGGTGCAGGGGTGAGAGTGGGAGGCATAGATCGTACAGTGAATGATTTGGGAACTACTTGAGAAGTGGGAGAGTCTGGGGCAGAGAGCAAGCAGAGGTGAAATTGTACAGTAAAGCCAAGACCCAAATCCCAGAGAGGAAGAAGCACGTGGACAATGTCCAGTCTCATGTCAGGTATAAATAGAGACAAAGAGTTGAAAGAGTTTAGGTTGCTGACCTGCTCAACTGTCCCTGACACCAGCCCCTCATCAGATATTTATTGAGCGTATGCTTTGATCTAAGTCCTATGCCAGATGAGGAGGTTATAAGGGGGGACCAAAACAACTTTTCACCTTCTGAATGACATCCATGTTCCAACAATAGCACATGGAGAGGCAGAAGGAAGTTGGATTTTGGCTGTGGAGTGACAGAACTAAGTTCAAGCCTTGGTTGTGCCACTCAGTGGCCATGTGCCATTGAGCTAATCACTAACGTCTCTGAATCCTTCCAGTAGGAGAGAGATGATGTGTGAACTCTTCAGGTGTGCACAGCGCTAGCAGATGCTGGGCTCACAGTACACTTCAGGTTATAGATGTGTCTCTGGGTTTCCAAGCGTGTCTCATCCAGGAAGGGCGAGCCTCAGGTCTAAGGTAAGCACCGTTGAAAGCTGGTGGCCTTAGAAAGACCATCCTTTGGTGGCATACATGTACTAGCGTGTGGTACCATTAAGACTTGCCTATTCCCTGTCTGCCAGAGTCAAAGGAAAGTCAACTCCAGGCCACCAAGATATATTTGGGGTGTGAAGCATCCAAAAAACACTTCACATCTTCCATTTCAAAATTGATAACATTTAGTAGGCAGAAATTTAGCTGAGACATTTTTAGCAATTGCTATTAATTAACCAGTAGCAGCCAAGTATCTCTTCTTCCTTCTGATAAACTAGTTCCTACCCTTTGGGGCTGAACAGAAGGCAATACCTAGAAGGAATGTGAGTAGACCCAGCAAAGCTTCTGGGTCTATAAATTACAGAACGATGAGACTGAATTCTCCTTCAGCAATTCTTAAGAAAACATGAATTTATCCATCTTTACTCAGCTGTTTGTTTTTCAAGTGGTGATTATTTCATTTCCCTTGATGAATATATTAAGAGATTTATATGCACTGAGATGCTTATTTGGTTGTAGACATTTATTACCCTTGGGTTATTTATTTATTTTTGTTCCTTTTTGGCATTTTGTTGTTTTAATATGGGAAGAAGGTGTTGCAGACTCATAATGTCCAGTTTATTAATGCCAAGCCTTACAGTAGAATGCTTCCAGCCTCATTGCCGACAACTGGCATTGGCCTTTCTTCATAGCTTCCTATCCCTTTGGCATTTTGTCATCTCGAGACATGACAACAAGAAGTGAAAAAGGAACTGTTGCTTTGGACCAAGGCAGATTCATTTCAACTGTGGGGGCACCAGTCTGCATGTGGGAGTCACAGCATTCAGTTGTGTTAATTTCGTGTGCCTCACAGGCTCCCATCTGCGTGTAGTCTTTATTATAAATGGTAGTCTTGAATTCCCAAATGGAAAGAATTAACTACTCAAATCCAGATGAGGCCATAATGAACATGTTTTCAAAAACATTTTCTGTCTTAATTACACTAGTTGATGTGGTTTTGAAAAGCTACTTTGTGTTGGATGCTGTTTTGGGGTGTTAGAACGGGTTATATGGAAACTTCAAAGTGACCGCGTGGAGGCAGGTGATGCTGAGGAGAGGAAGAAGGCTCAGGCTTAGCTCAGCACCAAATTGACAGTAAGTAGATTCAATGGAATCATGGAGCCAACCTGAGGGGAGTCCTTTAATCCAAGCCAACACAGGTGCCTCTGGTCTTTGTGCTTCAGATTTTTTCAGGTCGTTCAGAGCCTGCAAAGTAGATATATCAGTCCCTCCTTGAGCCTTGGGTTTCTAAACTGCTCTAAGTCAACGCCTTGGTCCTGCCGATCTGCGTCAGAAGCTGAGAGCTTGAGCAAGCTGGAATCCCCATTGCAGTAAATGATGGGACCAACCTTTGAACTTGGCCATTAATAAACTGAGCTGTTCACGTGTCTCTGTGGTATAGCTTGACATTTAGGCTGAGAGTTTGTAATTCCAATAAACAGCTTGCGATGTGATATGTGTGTGTGTTTGTCACACAATTAAAAGCTAAATTGAGGAGGGTAAGGCTTTCCTGAAAAGCCATCCAATTTTATTTATTTAGTGTTTCAGGGACCTGGAGAGAGTACAAATCAGGAATAGGCCTCCAGGGGATAGCTTTTTATACATCAGCAGAGATACTAGTCTAACTATTGGATTGCAAGCAGCTGGATTGTTAGGTTAGGGGGGGAAAAATGAACCAACAAATGTCATTTGAAGAAAGCAGACATGTGATTATTTTTCCCTCACTACAAAAGTACCCGAGAGATCTCCCAGCCCTTTCTCTGATTAATATTGCTTGCGGTGGCTGCACACCACTCAATTTGGCATTGCATTTATCAAAATTTGCCAGAGCAGACAGGCATCGCCATGTGAGAAGAATGACTGTAATGGGCCCTATGCCTTGTAGGGAATATCTGGGCCCTGTGAATGCAAGAGGTGGGCCTGCCAGGTGGTGGCCTGTTCCCTGTGCTTCCTTCTCTAAACCATTAAGTCCTCTAGGCAGCTCTTAGGCTGAAGGTTTCACCCTTCATCTTCCACATGAGGTGACCTGCACTGTGGACAACCTTCAGGGGTTCCTGTCTCCTTTGCTTCCAGATGCTGATTCAAACTGTCTGCTGTTGATTCATCTGGGGAGTTAATTAATCACACACACAGACACACACACACTCAAAGGTGCTATGCCCAGGGTTGTTGATTTAGTATGTCACACACAGATGATTCTGACCATCAATGAGTTTGATAAAACATTGACTGCTAAATTTCATGCCAACCTTGCCATTAGACACTCAACCTTTGTTCAGGTAGACCCTGGAGCTAAATAAAGGACCATTCCCTGGAAACTTGAGTGCAGTGGAGGTCTTTGCAGGACTCTCATTACAAACCTGAAATATATCATCCTAGTCCTCACACAATTGCCTTTGCTGAGTTGGATGGCAGCCAAGTGAACCTTTATTTGAAGGTTGATCTCAAAACTGGGAGAATGAATTCAACTTCTGTATTCATGGTAAAATTTTGGCAGGTGCTATTGACCTTAAAATTTCCCAGTGCCTGTTTCATAATAGCCCAGAAAGAAGTTTGTCTACAGTGGATGTGAGCGTCAATTAACTTCTTTGACTCAGTTACAGAATCGGTAGGACTTCTCATCTCATAAGAAATATACCGTATTTCCTTCTTTATCTTGGTTGCCAGGAAGCTCAGAGCCCAGCTTTATACTTAATTATAGAAACATTGTGATCCTTATACTTTTTATATATCTTTCTTCTTCTTTTTCTTTTGTTTCCTTTTAATTATTTCCCTTGGAAATTCCTACTGCATCAGTTTCACTATAATAAATTATTTGAAAACATGTGAGAGAAAAAGCTAAAATATGTGAATTTGGACAGTGTAGCATGACATTGGTGGAAAGAGGTGTACAAGTTTTCAAGCACCCTAATAGAAGCAATTAAAGAAAAGCGAATTTCTTTCTTCTCTCTCTCCTTCCTTTCTCCCTCTCCCTTCCTTTTTTCATCCACTGTTAATATCTTCTCTGCCTCAAACTCTTTCTCAGGCCCTTTAAAAACTGGTGTGTGCTATGGGGCAGGCCCTTCCCTGCACGCAGGCCGTAACATACATAGATCTTCTCACACTGTGAATATTATTAATCAGCAGGAACTACGTTTCTAATATTTCCAGATTCACATACATAAAACTTTAAAATTATATAGGTCTATAGATTTCTCTTATTACTTTTTATGTTCAAATCCATTAATATGAAAAATTTCAAAGCCATTTTAGATTGGATGTAATTCAGCCAGATACGGTTGGAATATGAAGTTTGATTTTAGTTAGTTGGGAAATATTGAAAGCGGGGTGCACCGTGGCTGTTTCTATTTCAAGAGCTTGGCTAAACTCGTGACCATAAAGTTTGCCTTCGCTGGATTACCTCTCTGCATGAATCTAAAATGCTTACTTTAGCTCAAATGGGACAGGAGGCCTAAAGCTCTCTTCTCTTTTCCCAAATAACCTTGTAACAGAAAATTTAAAAAGTAAATAAATGAGTAACATAAAACAAAAAGATAACCATGCTAAAAATAACCTCTGGTAGTGAAATTTATAATTTTTTAAAACGAAGACATCAGCAAGCATAATTTACAGATCTTAAACATGCCCAAATATGTTTACCTTGTAATTCCATTTATAGGAATTAATTTCATTACATCATTGGCAATATTTCAAAAACAAGAGAAGCAGCAAACAATGAACAAACATTTTATTGTAGTGACATTTATAACATCAAGGTTTGGAAACAAAGTCCATAATCAGAGAAGTAGAAGTAGGTTCTGAATTTAACATATGTTCATTGACAGAGGATTAAGGACAATGGTTTTGTCCAACAGAACAGGGCCACGATGAATGAATAATTTTTCATTCAGTTCGATAATTGTATAGTTGTTGACATTCCAGTATATTAATACTGTTTGAGAAGGGGGAAGGACATTTTAATTTAATTAATTTTCAGCCAGGATCAAAAGGAGAGATGCTTCCAAAGCTTAGAAATTTAGATTATATTAAATTTGAGGAAATTATTTTGCTGTGTCTCAGTGAATTCAATTTGGCATGAAAGAAGGGGTGGGTAAAGAGTTCTTGAATATTTGTTATCTTGCAGTTTGTTACTTTAGTTTTGGGATGAATTTTTCACAGAATAGTCCAAAGTTTTATGTTTCAGTGGTCAGAGCCTGAGGGTAAAAGCAGGGTCAGAGTAACTTTCTGAAAATGGATTTGCCCTCACCCAATGTGTTAGGAAGGCATTCTGAGCCCTCCCTAAATATTTCCGGGGCATCTTTAAATGAGGGATGTCTACATGTGTGGGCTCCACAGGTCATTCATTTAGCTCATGCAGCAGCTCCTGGTGTTGGTATCCTCACTGCTATTTACTGCCCTGAGCTGTGGCACTGAGGTCCGTGGCACTGGGGCACCCTGACCCACACCTGCTGAAGCCACCAGCCTTGAATCTTCTCAGTGCTTTGTAGCAATCGTAGGAAGCCAACACATCAGACTTACCCAAGCTTCTTTTAAAGAAGAATAATATATCCACTGAAAAGGATTTGAATCATAAATGTAGAGCCCAAAAAAGTTCCAAAAAAGGAAAAACCAGTGTAACCAACACTTGGATGAAGAAATAAAACATTGCAGGCCTCTTTTGTCACTTGCCTAGCAAGGTCACCACTGTTCTCACATTTATCCCCACCAATCAGTAGCTTAGTTTTGAACTTTGTATACATGAACTCATGTTGCACATCAATCACTCTGCTACTGATAGACATTCGGCTGCTTCCAGTTTGGACCCATTTTGAATCAAGTTGGTGTAAATATTCTTTCACTTGCCCTGGATTTTAGGTTTTACTCACAGTCAAAGCTGTCTTGAAAGCCTTTTTCTCTCCTTGGTGGTTTCCAGCTCCCCACCAGCGCTGCCTCTGGTACCCAACATAGACCCGGGAGTTACCACTCCGACTATGGCAGCTGTGGCTTTACAGGGCAACCCGTCTGGAATGGGGACAGAACACCCTACCAGACATGTCCTTTAAACTGAGAAAGCACCTGCTTCTTGGGTGGAGACCAAGGCAGTGGGTCAAGCCAGGCTGGGAGGGCATCAGGGAGATGGCTCCAGGCTTCTCTCCAGATCCCCCTGCCTGTCTCCCTTGTGACCTATGGCTGGGCCTCGAGTCTCCCTCAGTGTGTGCTGTACCTTTTCCAGGGCTGAAGAAGGTTATTTTTCCACCAGAAATAGAATATACACAGCTTAGATTCATGCCAGGGCTCCTGGTCATGACGCGGGTGGCTTCTGGTGAGGATCAGTTGAGATCAAGGCAAGGTAGTTCAGTTGTGGCCTTTAGTTCTCATCCTGAGTGAGATTAGGGTAGCAGTGAGATTCTCTGCTTTGGCATAAAACAATGATTCCAGTAATAACACCAGCTAGAAATTATTGAACATTTCTGGAGTTTCCAGGTAAGTAACCTGTGGCTTTAGGAGTCTCCGCAACCTTTCCAAGGTCACCCAACTAGGACGGGGTGTAGTCAAGACTTACATATGGGCTTCTTCAGAGACTATAAACTTAATCCTCCTTGCTACTTTGCTTTCTACTGAGGGATGACAAATCAACTATGTTTTTCGATAAGAAAATATATGTCCAGCAGCGGGCTTCCCTGTAACTGGCATGCGAGGTCATGTTACACGGGAGGAGATGTAGAAAATGATGCCTGTGCTAGTCAGTGGTGTTTATTTTTCATGGTTCAGAGCTTTCCTCCCTGCCGCCACTCTGTGCTGCACAGTGGGTGATGACGGTCAGTTGTTGGGGCTGGGGTTGGAGGAGGCAGAGCCCGTATTAATGGGATCAGAGCACCCTCACTGCCAAGTCACACCAACAGGCTTGGCCTGTGCTGACCCTGCAACATATAAAGTCGGGCTGTTCACAGGAAGCACAGGGTGGTTTCTGAACGGCTGGGTTTTAAGTCCACTGTCATCCACTGTTGGGAATGACCCTCATTACCATCTCAGAAACAGAGCTGCCAGGTTGCAGCCCTTTCTCCCTCCTGCTGATAGTCTTTCTTCTCTGGGATTGATGACTGCAATTTGTCTTTCTGGGGCTTGCACCACACCACTGCTTGGGCGAGCAGCAGCTGCACCTGAGAAGCCCTCCCGATGCTTCCAAGTCAGCAGATTGCTTCTGGGCTGGTTACGTTTCAGCGCCTTCCCGTTAAATACTGTATTGATTTTAGGGCCTTCTTCCACTCAGGACCCTAAGCTGGCTGAGAGAGGAGGGCCAGGAGCAAAGATGCAATGAGGAGAGCTGCTCAGCAGGTTTGCACACACAGCCATCAGCTACCTGATGCCACTGATTTATTTATTTATTTAACAAATGTAATAAGAAAGACATGGCCTCTGGTATGACAGAGGACTCAGTGGGAGTGAATCAGTGGATACGAGGGTTAAATTTATAGCAAACAGAAAAAGAAGTTGCATTAAGAAGGACTAACAAGGGATTAAATTTATGGGAAGGAGAAAACATTGGTTGCATCAAGAAAGAACAGCAAGAAGTCAACCAGATGGTATTCCATTCCCCTTTGCAGAACTTCACTGCCTCCCTCAACTCCCAGCCTTCATCTTACCCTTTCATCTTCTCTCCCCCAAACCATTGAAGTCATCTTCAGGCATCAGTGTTCCTCTCTTTCCCCTCCTACTTCTATTTCTTCATGAAATTGTCAGGCACCATTAAAAAAAAAAAGTCGTAAGACACATAGAAAAATTGCCCTTTCAACCATCTTAAAGTGTAAAATTCAGTGACTTCAAATATATTCACAATATATAGCAACTATCAGTACTGTCTACATCCATAACGTAGATCTCCATAATTCATCGGCCCTAACAGAAGCCTTGTACACCCCTTAGGTAATCACTCCTCCTTCCTGACTCCCCCCTTTGCTAACAACCATTAATCTGGTTACTGTCTCTGTAGATTTATTGCTTTGGACATTGCATATACAGGGAACCCTACAATATGTAGCCTTTTAGGTCTCGATTTTTTTACTTAGTGTAATATATTCGAGGTTCATCCATGTTGTAGCATATAAAAGATGAGGAGACATTTGAAGGCTTATACATTGATGTTAGAGACATAGTGCACTGCTGTGCAAAAGTCTGGCAGTTCCTTAATAGGTAAAACATCTATTACCATATGACCTGGCAACAGCAAGCTCTATACCCCAAAGAACTGAAGACAAGTGGTCAGACAAGAACTTGTCTACAATGTTCATAGCAGCACCAGTCACACATCTGTCAGGACTGATGAGTAGACAAAAATGGTGTCAGATCCACACGACAAGGATCGTTTTGACCCAATCGTATCACTTTCTTGATCAAATTCCTTAGCGACTTTCCATTACGTTTCATTTTAATAGAACTGCACCCTTCATGGCTGCGAGGTCTCTGGTGACATGGCCTATTTTATCTTTACAACTTTATCTCCTTCCTGTCACCATCCTCTCACCTTAATCTACACTGTCTTGAAGATTCCAAGCCCTTTCCTGACTCAGGGCCTTTTGGGGGGATTGTATGTCTTCAATTTTCTCATTCCTCCCTTAGGTCCATCTAAACCATGGACCATATTTTGTAATATATAATGGATTCCCGTGTATGACCCACACTTATATTTTTGGCTAAAACTTTTAGGAAAAGAAATTTTTCATTTTCATTTTTTAATTAAATGTCTTTTTTCTTGGCTTGTGTTTAGGTACTTGTTTTTTGTGTTACAAAGGAATTCTGTGAACACATCAGCTAGATTGCTAGCTCCTTCCTAAAGTGCCTGAAGAGATATTTGTCACTCTTTCTTGGTTGAAAATGCTTTCATTGCAAGTTCATCCTAAGTTTAACAAAATCAATGACCACATTCCAAGGGATTATTTTGCATACAGATATGGTCATTGCTTTCTAGAGTTATGCTTTTACTACGTAAGTCTACATAAAATCATTACAAAAACATTTATATAGATTATAGGATTAGTACTACCCATGTGTAGTGTACAACCTTATTTTTAACTTCAAAAATCTGGGCAAAAAGTGCACATTATACATGGCAAAATACGGTATCACATCTGTTATTTTCTAATTTCTATGTCCTGTTAATCTCCCTTAAAAATACTTGATTTTTCCAGTGTCGGTCTTGCCAAACTCTTTCTATTACCAGCCCTGGAACACAGCTGGGCACCCAGTAGTTGCTCAATAAAACAATTGCATGCATGAGCAATTACTTTAGATGCATTTTTTATGGATGGGTGACTAGTCAGACAATCGCTTCTGTTTAATATGAGGACACTAGGGAATCAAAATCAAGAGATTGGGGATGCTAATTAGTGAGAGATACAGAGCTAGGATCTATGTGGAGGGGCAGTGATGACTCAATGGAGGAAACATTAAAAAAAATTGTGGCGTTTTTAGGACTCAGTGTGGGCTACGGCATCTAGTGAAGCACCAGGAGGGTAAACGTGCCAATGGGTACTGTCCTTGGATGGCCACTTGGGAAGAGAACTGAAGCACCATGGGGCAGGGAAGAGGGCCTTCCCACTCAGGCCTTCTCAGAGTCCCAGGGCCCCCATCTCAAGTCGCATGCACTGATGGGGGAACATTTATATTTTTCATTAAACTGCTTACTGTAATTTTTGAGCTGTGTGTGTTCGGCCTTGGGTTTGGTTCCTGAGGTCTCAGGAAAGTGAATTTTTTTTTACCCAATGACACTTGTGCAATGACTACACCGGGGCGATGGGGTTATAAAATACTGTTCAAATGGGGTTGCTAATAAACATTTGTCTATTTCTGTGACATCTTTGTGTGCATTGTTTGTATGTATTTATTATTTATTAGCAAGGACTAATTGCCTGCCTGATGGTGCTCAGACCACCTGAAATGAAACGGATTTGGGAACTTTTTAACAGTTGACGTCCTGACACGACCCCAATCACTGTGTGAGAATCTGGCCTGACGGTTTCAGGCCTGACTTCTGTTTTTTTCCATCAGCCTCTGATGATTTTCCTACCTGGAGGAGCTTGGCCATCCTAGACTTTCTGTGTGCACTATCCTAAGTGAGGGAGAACAGCCTATAATCTCCAATATCAAGCACTTCTGGGCAACTTACTATCGTCCCCAGGGTGGGTTTGGGGGCTCTTTCTGTGTACTCCCTTTGCTGCACCCCTTCACCGTAGCCTGCCTGTACATCTTCACCTACAGTGAGCTCTGGGGGAAATGTCCTGTGTCCCTCATCATACCCTGGCCCTGCAGCCCTCTATGTGCTGGGCATCCCATTCTGAGCTTGGAGGTGCAGGGCAGACTCGGGACATGTTGGAAGAATAATGAATCAAGATCAATTCCTACGTGATTGATAACCAAATAAGGAAATGTGAATGTTGGGGAAGAAATAAATGTTGCCTATAATGGGGTAGGAAGACAATGACTTAGCAGAGGGGGTTAAGAAGTTGGGCAGAAGTAGCACTTAGTGTGGGACCAAGGAAGGAAGCAGAGAGGGTCAAGGTCACACAGTTGGCCACTGGAGTTGAGCACACTAATCTTTGACTGGAGAAGATTTCCCCCAATGTGGAATGGAGCCAAGGCCAAGGGCTGTTCTTAAACTATCCTCAGCTGAACAGTCTATCACAGTGGGTAAGACCTCAGACTGTGGACAGCCTGATTCTACAACCTGGTTGCACTGCTGAGTGGCTGAATGATCTGGAAAAGTTTTTGGGATCTGATTCTATTTTCTCACCTGTAAAATGGGGTCGTGCTGGCACCTACCCCACAGGGTGGAGTGAGGACTCAGTGGAATCATGCTCAGTGGAATGAGGGGGGGGAAGGGGTGGCACAGGCCCTGGCTCGTGTCTAGCCCGAAAGAATTGTTACCATGATGGTGACTATTCAGAGACTCATGTGGAATCCCAGACCTCTGGAGCTGCCTCAGCACTACCTCCCACAATTTTTTCCAATTTCTATTTTAATAGCAAGACGTTCTCTGTATATTTCTTTTTACTTGCTGTCACAAGAGATTTGCTGATCGTCATCCATTTGTATTTATGCCTAAGGCTCGCTGCTTTAATTTGGTCTTTACCTCATTTTCAAGTTCGGGTAATTATGTCCTCAGCTCTATTTTTTTCTTTTTTTTTTTTTTTTGTTCCCATCAAAGCCCCTTGTGAATAGTAACACAGAGTGAGGGGATGAGCCACTGCCTCCTCTTTCTGTAAGTGGCAGTGACAAGGACACAGGAGCGTCCCCTGCCTGTATCAGACAACAGTTCCCATTTTTTTGTCTTTCTGAATCTTGTATCCAAGAAGGTTGGCTTTCATCATTATTTTTTTTTTCACTCTAGTTTCTTTATTATTATTATTAAATCATAGCTGTGTACATTAATGTGATCATGGGGCACCCTACACTGGTTTTATAGACCGTTTGACACATTTTTATCACACTGGTTAACAGTCTTCCCGGCATTTTCTTAGTTAATGTGTTAAGACATATTCTACATGTACTAAGTTTCACATGCACCCTTGTAAAATGCACTGCAAGTGTAATCCCACCAATCACCCTCCCTCTGCCCATCCTCCCCCCCTCTCACCTCCCTCTCCCCTTTCCCCTTATTCTTGGGTTATAACTGGGTTATAGCTTTCATGTGAGAGCCATAAATTAGTTTCATAGCAGGGCTGAGTCCATTTGATACTTTTTCTTCCATTCTTGAGATACTTTGCTAAGAAGAATATGTTCCAGCTCCATTAATTTTTTAAAAGAGGTGACCTCACATTTGAAAGAGCTCAATTGTACAAGCTTATCAGGTGGTGGCTTTGTATGTTTTGTGCAAATTTGCGCACAAAAGGAAAGAATTCTAACCCAGGAATTAAGATGCAATAGAGACAGGCTGGTCCAAAAGTCCAACAGAAAGGAGAGAGAACCATCCAAAGGTCACATGATGCCTTAGCAGCCAAATCAGGTTTCCCGACCTTTGGGTTCAGTGTACTTGGTGCTGTGAGAGGCTTGGTGATTTCTAGTCCAGTTCACCCTGAGTACCAAGGAAGAGCAAAAAGAGGCTGAAAATGCGTGTTCAAATGACAGCCTTGCCATTTACTATCTCTTAGCTTAAGTGAGCCATTAAAAGCTGATCCTGGGAATTTTTATCTATTGAAAAAATAATAGTTCCTATTTGTTAGGGTCTTTGTGAGAATTAAATGACTTATTGTGAGAATTTGAATAAGATTAGTGTTGTCACACACCCAATATTTACTCAGTATACACAATAATAATAATACACAGCTATTACTATTGTTATTGTCAGTACTCATAGAGGCCCCTCTGTCCATAATGTGTTACCAGTGGTGCTCTGCGTGGGTGTAAGTCCCAGCTCAATCTGTGCAAACTAAGGGATTGCAGGCCAGTTGGATGGCTTCCTTCAGATTCCCCTTCCCTGGAATGGAAACAAGCACTTTTGCTTTATTCTTGGAATTATAACAAGATTCAAAAAAAATTATGATATATATATATATATATATATTTTTTTTTTTTTTTTGAGATAAAGTCTCACTCTGTTGCCCTGGGTAGAGCGCTATGGTGTCATAGCTCACAGAAACCTCAAACTCTTAGACTCAAACAATCCATCCTCTTGCCTCAGCCTCCGAAGAAGATGGGACTACAGGCACCTGCCACCATGCCTGGCTATTTTTAGTGGAGACAGGGTCTCCCTCTTATTCAAGCCTGTCTCCAAATCCTAAGTTCAAGCAATCTACCGGCTCAACTTCCCAGAGTGCTAGCATTACAGGTGTGAGTCACCATGCCCAGTCAAAAAAATTATAATTTTTAAAATCGCCTGTGCCCATCCAAACACCCTTTAAAAACAAATGCTAGTTAGGTAAATAATAACCTCAGTGACAGGGCCGCTCAGATATACCTTTCTCAGATATAGTTATTAGATGAGATTGTTTTACTATGGACAATGGCAGAGCACAAGTTGGCTAACAAAGTGTTAGCCTCAGGTGTATATCCACTGTCAGGGACAATGGAGAAGAACAAAAATGTTAAACCACCCCCTAATAACAGTTCCCCAAAGGTGCTTCTGCTGGCAGAGGGCTCCCGGCCCCTCAGTGTCTCCTCCAGGGCGTGCTGTGGGCCAAGGTTCATCCCAGCTCCTGGCCCTCTGTTATTTCTAATGGTGAGAACTGAGTGGAGTGGGGAACCACCATTCTTTTATTCCATTTTTTAAGACAGTGTCTCCCACAGTCATATCAGGCCCCACGATTCCTCTTGGGGACCCCTTCCATTCGCTTTTTAATGAAATACCTAGGCAGAGAAATGGCTTCTTTACTCACTCCTTTTTTTGTTTCTCTAACATGGTGAAATAAATGGTTTAGGTTCTGGAGGCCTAATTTACTGGCTTCATTTAAATTGGACAGGAGGCGATGCTATTTACACAGCTGGTTTTGTGCTGCACTGACTCACCTGCTCCTTGCTATATCACGTAAGGTAAACTCCAAGTCACCAAGTCCCAGTTTCCTTATTAAGAACTGTACATCTCTTCTAACCTCGTTGGTTTAAACATGTGTGAATAGAGTGAAAGCAGAAATGGCCAGTTAGATTGAGCTGGAAAATCGATGCACCTGGGCTCAAAGGCTGCATTTTAGATACTGACTATGATTATACTACCAAGAAAAGGATTAATCACTGATACTTCTGAGTCCATGCTCTTTTCTTTTCTTTTCTTCTCGTTTCTTTTCTTTTCCTTTTTTTTTTTCTTCCTTCCTTCCTTCAGTCCTTTTTTCCTTTCTCCTCCTCCTCTTCTTTTATTTTTTTTTGAAATAGAGGCGTACCCTGTGGCCCTGGGTTCCTGGCATCCTCATCACTCACAGCAACCTCAAACTCTTGGGCTCAATCCTCCTGCCTCAGCCTCCCAAGTAGCTGGGACTATGGGACTATAGGCACCTGTCACAATGCCTGGCTAGTTTTTCTATTTTTAGTAGAAATGGGATCTCGCTCTTGCTTAGGCAGGTGTTTAACTCCTGAGCTCACATAATCCACCCACTTTTGCCTCCAGAGTGCTAGGATTATAGGTGTGAGCCGTGTGATCAGCCCGTGCATTCTTCTTAACTCATGTATTCAAGCAATATTTATTAAACCAGAATTTCTTCCACATACTGGGGATAGAATAGTGAGCTAGAGGAGCAAGACTGTTTATTGGATCTTCTGTCAATGTAGGACAAGACCAGCAGCACACATGTCAATAAATACACAACTGAGGCTGTGAAACATGTTCAGAAGAGATAAAACAGGCAATAAGTGAGAATGATATCAAAAAAGACTTTGGATGAAGAGGCTGACAGCGCTTTTAGGAGAGGAGGCATGTGGGTAGACACTTGAAAATGGCTAAGGAGTCAGTGGCAGGGAATGCTGCTACAAGCATCCAGAAAGGAGAACTTTAGCAGCTATAGAGTCAAGGGCATGATGGAGCCACTGAGTTGCAGTCAAGGAACAGAAAGAAGTCAGGATGCTGAGTTCTGGGGAGAAGTTTGAACAGGTAGGAAGTAGGTGGAATCTCTAGGCATTTGTAGACCACGCTAAACAGACTACAGTTTCTGGATCAGTGATTCTTAAACTTAGCTGTGCTTGGGAACTTTGAAAAATAATGGGTTCTTCCCCTAGGGATTCTGATTTAACTGATCTGGGATAGGGGGGTAGGGCCTGGCCATTAGTATTTTAAATTCCCTAGTTAATTCTGATGCACAACCAAAAAGCCAATGAAGATTTGATATAAGACAGTGATCACGACCCTGGTTAGATTAGAAATGTCGTTGAATTTTTCTCCTTCAGTGATGGTGTATAGTAGATGTTCTTCAAAAGGATGGAGATTCTGAAGCATTTTTATCACATTTTACAGGGTTAGAGACACTTGTTTATTGCACATGTCTGCATGTTTTTGTTTTTTTTTTTTGATGGTGGCAACATATATCTCCTGTGAGTCCAAAATCTACTTGAACAGCCACATTATTTTTCTAGCTGGAGTCCAGTGGATTGGTTTGAATATATCTTCCCACCTGATTTAGGGTCACACAGGTCTTAAAGTTGAATATCTGTCCAATGGTCTGTCTCACCGTGCCTCCTGATGGGCTCTCCAGAGACACACCGAGAATAGGGTGGGAAGGTCACCATACTCAGAGAAAGGGATCTGTTCTGCAAAGCCAGACCACTGGAATTTGTGTTTAGAAAATCAAATCCCATTTTAGCCTCAGTATCCTCAAATGTATGGTGAAAACAAGAAAAAAAACAGATTCAAGCTTTCCAAGAAGAACCACTGAGAAAGTATATCCAAGAGGCTTTACACACTTTAAGCAAGTGGTTCTCAGGGACCCAGGTATACACTGGAATCCCCTGCAGGGATTGTTAAAACAAATGTCTGGGCTCTACCCCTCCCCCAAGTTTCTGACTCTGAAGCCAAATTTTGGATTCTATAATTGTAGCTCATATAATATTAGTGGATGAAATACTGACCTATTTTCTCATCTCCATACCAACAGTATTCAGAAATAATTATTAAGGTTCACTTTGAATATCGTTGATGTTAGGATTAGACTCATATTTTTGTTTCCCTGTCCTTTGCTCCCCTATATTAATTAATTAATTATTTTATTTTCACATATACATGTGTTCATTAGACTTCTACTTTTTGCCTTTACAAAATTGCCCTTATATTAATTTAAAAATAGGCTTATCTGGTGCTCAAGAAGAAACTCTTCGGGATTTTGATAATATTGGTTGGAGTAAAGGGTTTATTTTAGTATAAAGAAATTCTCGGATGAGATTACTTTAAAGAAAATTGGTATATTTAAAAGAGTAAACCTTCCCATCCATTAACATATTATATACACACATAAATGAGCATATTTCACCTTCTATTTAAGTCTTATGTCTTTTAATAAGTATTTATAAAATTCTCATAGTATTTTATATTTTCATTTATATTGTAAATATTTGAAAATGAGTTTTCATATTTTATTTCTACTGGTTATAGGAAATCATTGGCTTTTGTTTTAATTGCGCATTTAGTTGACCTACTGTGCATCTAATTGACCTATTCCCTAACAATATTGGTGAACACTCTCATTAATTCTAATAAATTATCTGTGTATATTTCATATTTTCCATACATACCACCTGCAAACACATTAATTTTTCTCTTTCAGTTGTTACACTTACGTTTTCTTTCTCCTTCCTTTTCTCCCTTCCTCTCTTCCTCTTCCCTTCATTTTACTTCGTTTTTTCCTTCTTTTCTTCTTTCCTTAATTCACTGGCTAAGACCTCCACAACAGGGTGGAATAGAAGACAGAATAATGGTAAGTCACATTTTGATCATAAGTTTCATGGAAAAGTTTCTAAAGCACCACCGTTTATAGGTACCTTTCAATTTCTACATTTTTTTAAAGTTTGCCTTTATGCAAAATTACGAATAGGTGCCAAATTATACAGAGTGGCCATAAAGTTCACAGGCAATTTTAAATTGCACATTCTTTTAAATTGCACATGAACTTTATGGCCACCCTGTATTTCATGAAAGACCTGTATAATTTTTTCTTCCTGAATCATTTAACGTAGTGAATTAAATTTTTTTTCTTTTGAGATAAGAGTCTCACTATGTAGCCCTCAGTAGAGTGCTGTAGCGTCACAGCTCACAGCAACCTCAGACTCAGGCTTAAGTGATTATCTTGCCTCAGCCTCCCAAGTAGCTGGGACTACAGGTGCCTGCCACAGCACCCAGCAATTTTTTTTTTGTTGTAGTTTTCATTGTTGTTTAACAGGCCTTGGCTGGGTTTCAACCAACCAACTCCAGTGCATGTGGCCAGTGCCCTAACCACTGAGCTATAGATGCCGAACCTTAGATTTTAATTTATAATTTTTAACCATTGTTTTATTCTTAAGTCAGTCTGATTTGGTCATAACAGTCTGACTTCCTTTTGCTAGTGTGTTACGTAGAACTTATATATCCCTATTTTCAGATAAGATTGGCCTACAATTTTCTATTTAATTAATTGTTGGAAACGTAAATGCTTATGTCTTTAAAATCATTATAAATATGATATAAAACGTATGTTGCATAACTAGGTGTCTGGTGACTGACTTTCTACTAAATTTCTAAAATTTTAATATCTAGAAATGGAGTCAGATTTGAAATTAAAAATCAGTGTCGCTGTTTTTAAGTTTTTTTCCTCTGTTGTTATTTAAAATTTCGATAATAGAATTTTCCCTTCTATGGGTTTTGGGAAAATGTGGGTATGGATTCTGAGGGGGTGTGTGAGTCTGGGGTTAACTGGGACTCTTTCACACACTTGGGGGCATCTAATCCTGCTCCTACATCCTGGTGGCAGCCTAGAGGCCGAGTGGGAAGCTGGCAGGAGATGTTTTCCTGTGGAAGCCTGGGGCCAGAAGAGTCCGGGTTCTACAATCTAGCTTTGAACTTTGCATGCCTTTATTATATGGTCTGCTTTAATTCCCTGGGTGTCAGGCTCATTTTCATGTGTCATAGTTTCAGCTGTGGTTCAGGGGATTAAGAGAGAGACTAATGTCTACTTCTGGGGCTCAGCAGAATGGGGCTCACAGAAGCAGCGAGAAGAGGCAACAGCTGAGTTGTGAGGACAGCGGCAGCTGTCCAGAGGGCGTCAAGGCAAAAAGTGACACTAGAGATTGAAATGTGGCAGCTGACCCAGAACTGAGCAGAAAACAGTGCTGTGTCTATTCTACCTCTGATAGGAAATCTAAGTCAAAGACTCTTGAGCAGAAAAGGAAATCTATTAGCTCACATGGCTGAAAACTCCACAGATGACATGCAGGTCCAGTGACCTAGTTGGAAGGACCCAGCAGAAGATAAAGAGATGGGGTGCTGTTGAAGGATGGGAAGCCAATCTTTCTCGCCCTCCGCCATGCCCCAAGCATTGGAGCCTCCACCCCGGAACATACTTGGGTCCTGCTCAGTGGACCAACTTCTTGATACACCTTGGTGCTCCCAGCCTAGAGCAGGGATGGCAACCCCCTAGCTCTACCGCAAGATGCTACAGGACACCTGTACAACCCAGCCCTTCCCTCAGCTGTAACCAAGCTCTTGCTGGGGACTGAGGGTGATGGGAGGTTGCAGGTATTCTCCCTTCCCCTGCCAGTGCTACCCAGTCACCAAATCAGGCAGAGAGAAACAGAACAACTCAAGGGCTCAGGGAGCCAGGCGTAATTGAAGGCCAGGTGTAATCTAAGACCCTAGAAAGCAGGGAGCAAGCAGTGGATAACTTGTCCTGGGGGGGCAGGAAGATTGCAGAAGGCAGAGACACTCATGAGCCATAGCCCCGAGCACCTGGTGCATGCTCCAGTATCTCACCCGAGCTTCACTTGTAAAACACAATTTTAAAGATAAAATTATTGGCAATTTTTAAGGCATCCAGTATAAAAGCATCAGAGCCCAACCATAGGGCCTTGGTAATGTCACTGACTGTGTCCCATGAAGCCATCCTTGGTGATGTGCTGCAGAGGCCATATTCCCAGGAGCATGTTATCACCATGGTCAGCCACTCTTCATCTCTCAGTTCAGCTGTCTCTGTGTTGGACTAATTCTCACATGACACATGGTGGCAAAATGGTTGTCAGTGCCTGGAAGCTCACATCCTTCCAGATTCCAATTTAGAAGGAAAATGGACACCTCACCTACAAAAATGTAAAAGAAAAAAAAAGTCCTGGGACTCTAGAGGATTGCATGCCCATTCTAGAATCAAGAATTTGACTATGCTCATCCTCTAAGTTGAGTTCATGACTGACCTGGAGAAGAGATGGTGACAACTTCAACAAAAGCTTGATATGAAGGTTGGTTTTGATATGAAGGGTGTGTGTGTGTGTGTGTGTGTGTGTGTGTGTGTGTATGTGTAGGGGGTCCAGGTGGGGTGGGTATCAAAGAAAAGTTGACCCTTTTTTTTTTTTTTCTGCAGTTTTTGGCTGGAGCTGGGTTTGAACCCACCATCTCCGGTATAGGGGGCCAGTGCCCTACTCCTTGAGTCACAGGTGCCATCCCAAAAGTTGACCCTTTAAAGCTGGCAATGTAGATATAAAAAAGAAGTGGAGGACTAAGATGGAGGCCGAGTAACAGCTTCCCTGCAACTGGGCACAGCAAGTCTGGGGAGACAGGACTCCAGGCATCTCTGGCCAGTGGTATCTGCCTATAATCATCCCTTTGAGGATACAGGAAGCCAGCAAGGGACTTCTGGACCCCAAGAGGAGGACAAAAACAGTGGAGAACTGGCAAGTGCTTGCATGTGTTTGATTGACCTAATCACGCCGGCAACCATGAGTACAAGCAGCAAAGTTTGAGACTGCAAACCGGAAGGGCCTAACCTGTAAACCGTTTTGGTGTTCTTGGACTTGGCACTCAGTTGAACTGCCTTGGGGAGAGGTTGAGCAGGAGTGTGGAGAACTTTGGGCATTGTCTGGGGCCCCAGACTGAGCCACCAAACTGGGCACAGGAAGCCATTGTGAAAGAACTGCCCTGGCAAGCTCCGCTCTCAGGGTCCCAGTGCAAGGATTGGGCAGGACAAAGTAACCTAGTGATTGAGCAGCCTAAAGAGGGTGTCTGAGCTGCCTTACAGCCTTAATCCTTAGGGGAAGAGTGAGACAGTTTTGGCAAACTGGAGCCTTGGGCTGTTGCCCTAGGTAGAGTGCTGTGACATCACAGCTCATAGCAACCTCAAACTTCTGGGCTTGGCACCACT
Organism: Loris lydekkerianus; assembly: GCA_963574355.1. Lineage (NCBI taxonomy): Eukaryota > Metazoa > Chordata > Mammalia > Primates > Lorisidae > Loris > Loris lydekkerianus. The sequence continues at coordinate 27,343 of CAUYPK010024649.1, forward strand.
CAGACCTCCATAAGAGCTGTGGAGCGACCCCTGACAGGTGACCCGCACCCACCGGGCCTCTGCATTCCCTGACTAGGAACTGCGGGAGCCACGCAACCCTGTGGCCTCCCTCCTGTGTCCTCCCAGCCTCCACACTAGCCCGTTCATCTGGCCAGGGACTCTGGTAGCTGCGTGCCCTCTGGAGCCCTCCCTGCATCTGCACAGAGCCCTTCTCCTGGCCAGAGACTGCTGGAGCCTTGGGGTCTCTGTGCCAAAGTCACTGGGCGCGAGGCACACCCAAAAGTGCGCACCACCCCCAGTCCTGTTGCTGGATCCGGGTGTGTCACACAATGGATCTGCTTCAACAACCAGAACTCCCTAGATAGAGCAGCCCCAGAGGAACTACACAGGGTCACTCCCTACAAAGATCCAGCAACAATAGAGTGATTCTGCTGGGGTCTAATCTTGGAGAGACACCTTCCCAACTCTGAAGATGGCCAGAGGCAATGGTGAAAAACAATCATGAGGTGAAATCAACAGAAAAACTCTGGCAATATGAATAATCAGAGTAGATCAACTCCCCCAAGGATCAATGGGGCAGAAACAGCACAAGACCCCATGCACAAACAAATAGCTGA
>CAUYPK010024651.1:0-25169 GCA_963574355.1 Loris lydekkerianus
GGGATGATTGTAGGCAGGTCCCACCGGCCAGAGATGTCTGGAGTCTTGTCTCCCCAGATTCGCCAGGCCCAGTTACAGGGAAGCTGTTACTCAGCCGCCATCTTTAATCCAACTCCTCTTTCCGTTTTCTTGAGGAAGGCTTGCAATGCTATAAATTTCCCTCTTAGGACTGCCTTTGCAGTATCAGTGCCGTTAGTACTCACAGTTGCCAGCGTGATTAGGTTGATCGAACTCACGCGCCCACTTGTCAGTTTTCCACTGTTTTTGTCCTCCTCTTGGGGTCCAGAAGTCCCTTGCTGGCTCCCTGTATCCTCAAAGGGATGATCATAGGCAGATACCACCAGCCAGAGATGCCTGGAGTCTTGTCTCCTCAGACTCGCTGTACCCAGTTACAGGGAAGCTTTACTTGGCTGCCATCTTTAATCCAATCAGTAAAAGGATTTTTTATATTTATACAGTAGCTTTTGACCCTAGTGTGTTTTCAGAGTATTCTTATAAATGTTGTTACATCTGTGTTTGTGTATAAGACAAGACAGAAAACAGCTTAAAATGCTTATCTAGGGAGGAGTAGAAAAAGGAAATCGTTTAAACTCGTTTCCAGTAACAGACTTACCAGGATTTTTGGATGATTAAGGTGGTTTACATAATCTAAGAGCAAGCATGTTCTTAATTAGAAGCTGATTGAAGAGTAAGATACTGAAATTTGAGGTGAAGATAAAATATAAAACATTTCGCAGAATTCAAATGTCTACATACAATAGCTAAGAAAATGCCATGAAGGCTATGTTGAACAGTTTGATGAGAATATTTCAGATTGTATGAAACCAGCACCTTGTACCCCTTGATTGCACTCATGTAAAAAGCTATGATTTAACAATAAAAAAATAAAAACAACAGTACCTTCACAGTTCTCCCAATTAAAATTTTAATTAAGAAAGAAAAATGTAAATACCTGAGGTTTACCCCCTAGATATTCTGACTTAATATGAGCATGATGGGATGTGGAAAAAGCTCCCTGAATGATTCCTATGGCCAGTGTGCAGCCCCTGCTGAGACCTTGTGAACAGGATGACCCTGGACTCTTGGTCAAGAAGACAGGTAAGAAAAATGTGTAAGAGAACAAGCTTTGCAGATAGACTGAGATAGGTTTGCATCCTAGCTCTCCCACCTCTAGGTTCCATGAGCTCAGATATGTTGTGTTTTCTTTAATTCAAAGTTTTCCCATCTTTACAATAAAGATAATACTTGCCTCATTGGTTGTTAGAAAGAGTTAATATAATAATGAATGCCCAGAAAATAGCCCAGGGTTTGAATATACTACACATTTAACAAATGATGACTATAAGGAAAATGCTTACAATGATAAAGGTAATTTTAAACAGTGACTATGGTATTTTCTGAGATTGGAAAATAAATTAATAGAACAAAATCAAAAACCCAAAACAGCTTCCTGCATTTTTCTAAACTTAGTATATACCATGAATGCTTTTTAGATCACCAAGAGTACCAGAATATGTTGCAACAGGAATGGCCTGAAAAAAAAGTGGCAAAAATATTTTCTTTTTCCCCAACGTTTTGGGGACGGAAACTTGAATCCTTGCCTCAGGCCAGTGATCAGAAGGGGTAGGAAATGTCTCTCATTCTTTGTGCCACAGGAGATGGGTCAAGGGAATCCTCTGTGCAGAGGTCACAGGATGTTAGCTGAAGATGGGATTGGGCAGAGGTTATAAGATCCCCAATTCATAATTGCTAAGTCGTGGAAAAAACCCAAGTGCCCATCGACTCATGAATAGATTAATAAATTGAGGTATTTGTACACCATGGAATATTATGCAGCCATAAAGAAAAATGGAGACTTTACCTCCTTCATGTTTACATGAATGGAGCTGGAAATTATTCTTCTTAGCATGTTATTCAATGAATGGAAGAAAAAGTACCCAATGTACTCAGCCCTAATATGAAACTATTAATAATTTATAGCTTTCATACGTAGGTTACAACCCAATCTCAGTACAAGAATATGGGGAAGGGGGCAAGGGAGGGGATGGGAGGGGGAGGAAGGGTGGATGGAGGGAGATTGGTGGGTCCACACCTAGGGTGCATCTTGGAAGGGTATAGGTGAAGTTTACTAATTGTAGAGTATAAGCGTTTGAACACAATAATTAAGAAAATGCCATGAAGGCTATGTTAACCAGTTGGGTGAAAATATTTCAGCACATATGAAATATTTCTATATATTATCAATATATTTCCACATATGGAACCAGCACATTGTATCTCATGATTGCATTATTGCACACAGCTATGATTTAATAAAAAAAAAAAAGAGAGAAAAAAAATCCTCTTAGCCTAAGATGGTATTAATTGGGTCTTAACAAGACTTAACAAGACTACTGCAGAGACCATGATATTGTTTTGGCCTAAAATGGGATTGTGAGCTTTAAAAGCTCTGTGTTTTTGCTCAGAGGCAGGAATTTGGATTTGAGAACATTGTCTACAATTTTCCTCCTTTGTTGGCAAAGTAATAAACTTATTTTTCCTTCTCTTCAAACAACTTGTCCCTCTTATTCTCATGTGCTTTGGAGGACAACTACCAAACTTTCAGTAACAATATGCTATTCAAAAAAGGAAAAAATAACAATGACAAAATAAATTCTTGTCTTGTATTGTTCACAAAAGTAGTTTCCAAGTGGATGAAAGGCCAAAATATGACGAAGCAACACTTGAAATAGTCATAAGAAAATAGGAAAATATTGTTATGGCATTAGGATAGAGAGAAATCTGTAAACACAAAAGGATAAGGCACATGAAAAGGATAAAAATACTGACTACTGTAAAACTTAACATTTTCTTATTCCAGCATTATTTATATAGGTAAGAGGTATTTTAAATATATATATAAAATAACACAAAGATATAGTTATCAAAATAAATTCAAGTATTTACAAATCAGGAAGACAAAATAAATAAATAACCTCCCCAAATGGGCAAAGTTTGGGGATTATCAACCCATAGAAGTTGAAATAAGCAAACAAAAAGATATGCAACTTTGCTATATATTAGAGAATTTTGAATTAAAACAAAATGAGATGCAAATGTACATTCATCACACTGAAAGGTTTTAAAAATCTAACAATTATATAAACTGCTGGCAGAAATACAAATTTCTAGAACACCTTTATGAGAAATCAGAGCTTTTGTCTATAAGGGGACATGACCAACAGATATTTTAACAGAATTTGAACAGATAAAAATTAGGACCAACTTCAAGGTCATCAGCAGGAGAATTGATAAATGAATTGTGGGAGCAATACAACATAATGCTATTCAAGAATGAAAATTAAAGAGTGTGAGTGAATTTCACAAATAACATTCAAAGAAAAGAACACTGCAGAAAGATATACAGAGTGTGCTGCTGAAAATACTTTGCATAGAATACACACTGAGTTGAGGTTAGGAGATGCAAGGTTCACAGGGAAAGAAAGGAAGGTGAAGATACCCGGGAGGAATTTCAATTTCTTTTCTAATTGTCTATTTCTCTTTTTAAATACTTGAAGGAAATATGGCAGAACCAAAAGATTTGCTAATATGGGATTAAAATATTATGGAAATAAATGTTAAATAAAAATAAACTGTGTCTGCTCTTTTACCTTGGTGTCCTTACCTGCTGTCCTTCAAAATCTTTGAGTGCAACCAAAATGTTCAACATGTAAGGTCGCTTTCTCAGTGGTGAAACAAAGATGAAACAAATCCTGTGAGTGAGAGGCATGATGGGGCTCTAAAGGGAAGACTTAGACACATGTTCAAAGAGAGGAAAAAAAAAAATGGACAGTAGAAGGGTTGAGGTTTCCCAGGAAAGCCCATGTCTTATTTTCTTGACCTTCTTATATACCATGAATCCCACAAGTTTCCTACATACTCATTTCCAACCTCTACTGTCTTTTCTATCTATAAAAAAGTTTTTTTCTTTCTCAATAAAGGCTTCTTTTAAAGCTAAAAAAAAAAAAAAAAAAAGTTTCTTTCCTCTAGATTGAAGCCTAAGGTTTGGAAAAAGACAAGGTAAACTATTATGGACCAAATCATCTCAATGACACAACATCATTAATAATGGAATCCTTTAATCTGAGAAATGTCACTTGTCCAGAAAGTAAGTACAAAGAAAAACTCAGTTTCCATTTCTGATATGCAAGTGGCAGGTCAGAAGAGGAGCAATATAATTAATTTTACTTTCTGTTTTCAGTGGCCACACTGTTTCTTTCAGTTTCAAGTCATCAGAGGTTTCCTCTTTGGGGTTTAGAGTGACAGTGGTAATTGGCCCTTTGGCCTGGTAACGTGGGAAATGTTCAACTAATCTGAATGGTAGCCACTTAAACTGCTCACATCAACATGTTCTGAGAAATCCCTCACCATTAAACCTAAATTATACAGATACTAGAGGTGAGATTAGAAGGAAGAAAGAGAATAGTTTGGAACTTGAGTCACTTCTTCATTAACCAAGGCCCAGGGGACATTTTATGCATCTTGGGAACTGCCGCTTCCTCTTACCTTCATGCTGCCCTCAGCTTCTTGTTCCACAGGAGGCTCTTCCACTAGAGAAATCCCCCTGATTATTTTTCACCTTCCTGTGCACTGTTCAGCTTGGGACAGGCAGACACCTATGTCAGGGATGGTTTGGAAACAGGAACATGGGTCAGAAAGTACCTGTTTTCAAAACATACCAGTTCAGCCTTTCCTGTTTCTCAGTTTCAGGACAATCTGAAGGACACACAACACTCAGCTTACCTGAGCGTGGAAGATCTTCTTGTGTCAGGGAGGCCTGCGATTTTCCAGAGCTGCCCGCAACAACACAGCTAAGTCTATATAATTCAACAAGGGACGTAGCCTGAAGCCGCGCTCTATAACCAGCTTTATCAGTCGTAAAGGCTGACATTTTGATCTCCATTTGCTGGTTGCCTTTTTCATTTTTTTTTTTTTTTTAACTTTGCAGTTGATTCTAAACTCAAGTGGAGGAGAAAGGGGTAATTTATTGAGTCTCCCCTCCCCAAAATCTTGACACGCAGTTTCATGGGAAAGATTAAATAAGAAGGGACAAAAAGAATAAAAGCAACAGTGAAAACTCCACAGGGTAGTTGTGTGTTTAGTTCTAGGAAAGGCTGTGAGCAGGAGTGAAGCCAAAAAGGAAAAAATAAGAAAAAAAAAAAAATTCATGTGATTTTAAAATGGCTTATTGGAGGAAATAATAGTAATGGGAAAATCAATAAAGTACACAATGCAGAATAAAAAGCAATGAAGTCTGGGGTAAAGGCAAACTATTGTGTTCAACAGAAGGAATCATGGGAGTAATAACAATTATGTTCTTTTTATTAGAGGAACAAATAAAATGTTTCCAAGTGAAGCTACTGATCCCAATAACTTGAAGCACTTGAGAATCACAACAAACCTTTAGAGTGTTTTTGTAAAGTCAGTTCAATGTTTATAGTACCTTGTTAATATCAGTAAAGGGATATTTGCTGGCAAAAGAGGTCACTCCAGAATTATAATGCTAAATATATCTTAGCATCTTAGTGTTTTCCCAGGAGCATTTCTGAAAGAATGATAGATATATTTTTTTTAATTGCTGGAGAGTCTGATCAGGACATTGGACAGAGCTCTTTTTTCCTGAAAGGAAAGAAGATATTTGAACTTCATCAACAACATCAGCATGGGAGGAAAATGCAAAGCAATTCTGTGAGCCCAGGATGCAGTTTCCTCTTCCTGCACTGGACCCGTAGTCCCCGAAGGCAAGGCTCTGGCAAGGCCACTGAGGAGAAACTGACTAATAGCCAGTGTGCATTACCAGCCAATCCTGGCTACAGATACTCAATTTTTTAAAAGTTTTCTGGGAAAAATGCAAATTTCTTAGAACAGAATTTGGTCCCAACCTTCCTTCCTTCTTTCCTATACTTATGTATCTTGTAATTGGCCTGAATTCCCTGATTACATTGGGAATGAAGCCTCCCTTTCTCTTTGATTGCATGGCAGAATTTTAGGTCTTTGGGCATCTTCATTCAGACAAGCGAAACCTTCAACACAAGCAGAAAATTGTCACGCTTTGGTTTTCTAGGTCTCAGGGTTGTATCTCCCTGATTTGACCCCAATGAAAACTGCAGTGTAAGAAAAGGGGTTCTAAAACTTTGGTCGTTTTCTCATGAGCAGGAATCATTCCCTTAGGGAGAAATTGGTCTATATGGCACAGTTGTTGTCCTATGAAGATTGTAGCAAAAGATCGTGGTATTGAAGGCTACAGACACTCTCAGCGTCAGAGCATCAGGAGGGACTGGGGAGAATACTCAGAATTTTCTCTGCTTCCTTCTTCCTCTGCTTGATAAGATCCTTCATTTATTCTTCCTAATGGATCCTTATTCATCCTCCAAGGCCCAGCTTAAACCTTGACTTTTCTGTGGAATTGTCTTGCACCACCTCTTCCTCTTCTGTTCCCCCCCTCCCCCACCTCAAAACAGGTAGTGCCTCCTTCATCCCCTGGACTTTGTAGTCACACATCCTTCTGCTGGGAGGCTTAAAAGCAGAGATCATGCTTCATTCTCTTTTATTTGCCAAGATTATTTGGAACCCAGTGGGCAATACATGTAGAAAAAAGGAAGTTGATGAATGAATAAATGAATGAAGGAATCAATGACATTTTGACTTGAATCATCTGTACACACACTGCAATCTAATTAAATGATGCATCAAGTAATGTTTGCTAATTCAGTTGTAGGAAACTAGCGCTGGTGACTTTTTTTCTTATCCATTAAAATGTTAGAAATCACTATATTCCTCTTTCCCACTGCCATTGCCTTCTGTTGAGTTCATGCCTTAAATATCTCTCACATCTTTCCCCTTCCCTTATTCCTGTGTTTTCCATACTCACTACTCATTCTTCCTCTTAGCATTCTGCTTGACAACCTGATCATGCCTGTTCATTGCATACATCAGTCCCTCTACTACCACCCTTCAGACAGCCCCTTCAAGCCAAGAATAAAACTAATGTGTTTACAGAGATAACTTTAGAATGCACTTGCTAACTGTGAGAGGCACATGATGTATGATGATAAGTGGAAATTATCTGAGATGTTAGGGACGTTAATAAAATAAATTGGAAAGAGATGTGCACACAGGGCCTTATCGTTCATGATAACATCAGAAGCTCAAAAGCAGACTCCCCTGTGCAACTGAGGGGAACGTTTTACAAGATTAAAATGTTCCAAGTACTGTTGGCTCTGACAATGGCATTAAACAATTTTCCACAAGGGGTGGCAATAAAACAAGATCTAATAACAAGGACCCTCATGTGGCTGAATGATGAGAAGATGAAGAACACAACTATTACATAAAGGATGGCCCTGACGTGTGGGAGTGCCAGGTGATTCACAAAATGCTGCATGGGTGTAAGTTTCCACATGACACTTTAATAACACAAATTCCTCATTCTAACTGGTGTTAGCTTATTTTTCCCCTTGGCCTTTCTGTTTCCATTTCTTACTGAAAGCAAATAACCTATTACCAACTCCTGATAATATGTGGTGGTTTTAACTTCAGCTGCTGATGCTGAGTTGTGGGTACTGGTGAATAAGATGACATTTTTCTTCCCATTCTATTGTGAAAACATTCTTAGTCTTTCTCTTATTTCCTATGCCATAGAGAGCTCACTAGGGTGCTGAAATTCAGTAGAGTTACAAATGTATTTGCAAACTTGGCAGTGATTAATTCTGATCTTTCCTGCAAGGGGAAAATGGAGATTGTTTTTTTCTGTGCAGGCTTCCCTAGAAGAGTTTGACTTCTAATACCTCTGATGAGTGGTCTAATTGGCTTTAGAAGATTATATGAAGCTCATTTGGGAGCAATGAGTGGTGCACAGAGATTTAGAGTCAGCCACCATTTATTTATAACACATTTTATTTCAAAAGGACTTTAACTCAATGCCAGCTCTTAAGTCTATATGAATATTTTTGATGTATACATGAAAACACTATAAGTCACTAGTGTAAGCTTACTAAGCTTTTCTAATAATAAATCCATAGGTTCAATGGTCTTATGCTTTTTTTTTTTTTTGCAAACTGAACAATCCAGTTGGCCAGTTTGGTCTCATTTGTTTTAGTGTTTGTTATTTCCTGCCAATATTTTTTCTTCTTCTCTTTTGTTATTATTGTTTTTTGTTTATTTCTTGAAAGACAGGGTCTCTTTCTGTCACCTGAACAGGAGTACAAGACTTGATCAGGGCTCATTGTAACATCAAATCTGTGGACTCAAGGAGTAGCTGGGACCAAAGGCTGGCCCCACCACCTCTGGCTAATTTTTCAATTTTCTTGTACTAAGGGGTTTCACTCATTATGTTGCCATGTTGGTCTCAAATTCCTGTCCTCCAGCCATCCTTCCCTGTGGGCCTTCCAAAGATTATAGGTCTGAGCCACCTTGTCTGACCCTTGTCAGTTTTAATATCAATTTGAAGTTTTCAAGAAATAGAGGACACCTAATAATCATCTGGAACCAAACAGTGGGTTGGATGAAAACTCGACAGTTATACTATTAGCTCCTTACGAAGAAACCCCTAAATGTACAGCATAGAGGAAGGAATGAAAACGTTCTTTAGTTCATCTATAAGTGGATCTGATGAAGATCTAAATGGATCTGATGAAGTACATTGAGAGGACACCTGAATACACTATTAGAAAATGAGGATTTTGAATAATGCAGAGTAGATGACAGAAAACATCTTTCTTAACTCACTGAATTAATCAAATTTAGTACAGTATTGCTAGCCCTCCACTGAGAAGCAATTAAGTATAGCAAACAATTGTGGTGGTCTAAGGAATTACCTTACAAGGCATGCATATGGAAAGCCTGAGTGTGAATATGCATGTGAGATACTCGCAGAGAATGACTAATTTTGAGTTTTTCTCTTCTCGAACTTACCCTATTAACAATATTCATCAACATATTCCTTTCACTCAAAGGTATTGAGACTGTGATTGTAGAAAGAAACGTCTTACCAGACACGTTATATATGCAACCAGGGGAAAGAAAGAATGTATTACTTGTCTCTCAAAAATAAATAACAGTGTATCTCCATTGTATCCTCTCAGCTGGGGAGTGCAGCTGGAGCCCAGAGGAAAATTTTCTATTTCTGGATTTTTAGGAACAGTATTATCTAATTCTGAGCCACCTGGGGATGGTGCCAGGGGTGCAGCACCCACCTGTCAGCATGCATGTTTTGACCCTGCTCTGTATGGATGAATTTTATCAAGACCTTTTCTTGTGTCCCCGATGACACCAACCCACTAAAATAAGCAGCAAAGGTGTGTGTGTGGGGAAGGGCTCTGGATATACAAAATTTATTTGAAAAGACCCAGGTTTCCTAAAATTGAAGGTAATGTTTATTATTTTCTGTATTACCAGACAACCCTAGAGTCCACATTTGCTAACTCGTTTATTTATTTTTATTTTTATTTTTTTGGAGACAGAGTGTCACTTTGTTGCCCTTGGTAGAGTGCCATAGTGTCATAGCTCACAGCAATCTCAACAATTCTCTTGCCTCAGCTTCCCGAGTAGCTGGGACTACAAGTGCCTACCACAATGCCCGGCTTTTTTTAGAGACAAGGTATCACTCTGACTCAAGCTGATCTTAAGTGAGCTCAGGCAATCCACCTGCCTTGGCTTCCCAGAGTGCTGGGATTACAGGTGTGAGCCCCCATGCCCAATCAACATATTTGTTATACAAATGGGTAAAAAGTCAGAAAGGAGCACAGGAAACTTGTATTGTAAAGACCTTCTCATCACTGAGCGATAGATGGTGATACCATGACCCAAGAGTGAGAGCTAGCTCCTAACACCCTTGTCCCCAAACCAGGAGATTTAAATATGAGATCCATGGTCCCAGAGACACTCTACTACTGTCACTATTGATAAACCTAGAGGTTATATCAAGAAAGATCACTTCCCAAGCCAACAACAAAGACGTTGGTGGTACCTACTTGCCGAGGTTGGCAAAAGATGCCACATGGACCAGGTGTCCACAGCCCAGCTCCTCCTCCACAAACAATGCAGGATGTTTTCTGGTAGTGGCAGAGTAATGACGCCAAGAGACTGAATGATTAAATGCCAGTCTGCCAGCCAGAGTACATTTGTTTTTTGCTTGAAAAAGCCACTTTCATTTTGTATGACAGCTTTCTTAACTGCAACATAGCTCAGAAAATGACAGAGAGCGAATGAGCATAAGTGATTGTAAACTGGCAAACAACTATTTGCTACTATTTGAACTACCATTAAACTGTTCATTCAATTTTTAGTCAGAAGCCATCACTCAGCTCTGGAGCCAGAATGTAAGCATTACTTATTTGGTAGCATTACTGTGCCATCTAATCTTAGGGAAAATCTTCTAGACAAAAAATCAGAATACACCAAATTGCCTTGATGTACAGTAGCAAAATGCAATGCTTAACCATGGCTTCTTGCTTCTTTGTATATTTTTCCTTGTTATTATTGTTGAGATGTTTGAGTTCCATTCTTATTCCAGTATTACACCCTTAATAATATGATTTTCCCCCCTACTGGCTGCCTATTCAGGCCAGGAATTGTTAGCACTGAGCAAAGCTGAAGTTTTGTAAAATGTAATGGCTTAAGGCTGGCTTTCATTTAGTACCGTTCATTTCCTTTGGGAATGTGATCTTTCACCATGTGCATACTCCCTAAGACAGAGCAGCTCTGTATTGAAGGAGAACTAGAAATTATAAAAATAACAAGGTCGGTTCTTAGGTGTCAGCATACTTTTATCTTGTTTAAACCTCTTAACAATCTTACTGGGGTAGGTAGTCTGTTCCTGTTATGATAAAGAAGCTAAGGCTTTTCTGGATTAAGTGGTTTACTAAAAAGTTAGAATTTGACCTTGCATCTGATCGAGCCTAACTTCCCCCTACCATGGTGCCTCTCAAAGGAAGCTGCTAGTGGGATTGCCTATTTCACTAAAAGGAAAGGAGCTAAAATATTCAAAGAGAGTCAACTAATATTTGTTGTGCCTGTAGGAGGGTTTTTTGCTTTTTTGTTGTTGTTTGCTTGTTTGCTTGTTTCTGATGTTAGCTATTTTTTTCTCAGCTCCTTATCCTCTAGAAGTAAATTTGATGTTTGATAGCCAGATTAATCTGGAGTTAAGTTTAGTGTTAGTGGATAGATCAGGTTATTTAATATTTTTGTGTGTGTGTGTCTTAAAAAGAATTGATTATACGGTAAACGGATGCGAGTTAGCGTGCCTCATAAAATGAAATGTTTGAGTATATGTAACAGCGTCATAATGGTTTCCCAAGAGTGTTAATTAGAAGGAAAATAAACTTTCTAGGGGATATTTTGACCACATGTATCAATAGTTCTCAAAATTTATACATGTTTTAGCACAATTCCATTTCAAGAAATTTATGCTAAAGAAATAAACAAAGATGTATGGTAAGATTGTTTTTCTATGATACTCATTAATGCATTATTTAAACAGGTCAGCTAGCAGAATCACTATATCTAACATTGAGAATTACTCAAAAATATTAATATGTAACTATATAGTAAAATACTATGCCTTTATTTAAAACAATGTTATAGAATAATGTTTCAGTAAATATTCAAAAAATAATGATAAATTATTTAAAAAATGTATTATCACATGCTTCTATTTTTGTGGCATCTATCTATCTATATGCATATTATTCTTTATACATATGAAAAGAAGTGTGTATAACAAAAAGAAATAGTGATATAATACTTTCTCTCCAAATTTCTTGCAGTATATATGTGTTAATTTTATAATAAAATATTTACCTATTAAAATAACTTGCATAGTCTATAGTAATATTTTATAAATTATACAGTAGTAAGTTAATTACTTGGTTTAAACAATGGACATTCAACATAGCCTCTTTCTAAAATATAGCCTTCATACACTAGGAAAGAATATTTGCAAAAGACAAATCCGGCTAAAGACTGTTATTCAAAACACATAAAGAACTCTTAAAAATCAACATAAAAGCAATAAATAACCTGATCAAAAATAATCGAAAGACCTATACAGATACCTCACCAAAGAAGACATACAGATGGAAAATAAGCCTATGAAAGATGATCAACATCGTATGTTGTTAGGGGATTGCAAATTAAAGTAATAAGATGCTGCTATACGCTCATGAGAATGGCAAAAATTCAAAATGCTGACTACACCAAATGCTGGCAAAGATATTGAGCACCAGGAATTTTCATTCACTGCTGGTAGCAATTCAAAATGGTACAGCATTTGCAAGACAGCATGGAGGCATTTGGAAGGTGGTCTGGCTGTTTCTTAGAAAACTAAACATTGTCTTACTATTCTCAGTATTTGGAATTGACCCAAGAAGATTGAAAACATGTCCACATATGCACCTGCACAAGGATGTTTATTCTGTAGCAGCTTCATTCAGAATTCCCAAAACATGAAACTCCAATAGGTGAATGGATAAACAAATTATGGTACACACAAGCAATGGGATAATAGTCAGTGCTAAAAAGAAATGAACAATCAAGCCATAAAAAGACATGGGAAACAACTTAAATGCATCTACCCAAATAAAAGGAGTCAATCTGGAAGACTATATGCTACAGATTCTAATTGTATGCTTTATGGAAAAGTCAAAGCTTTGGAGATGGGAAAAAGATCATTGGCTGCCAGGGATTAGGAAGAAGAGAGAAATGAATAGGCAGAACAGAGAACTTTTAGGTGAGTGAAACTATTCTTTTTTTTTTTTTGCAGTTTTTGGCCAGAGCTGGGTTTGAATCCACCATCTCCGGCATATGGGGCTGGCACCCTATCCCTTTGAGCCACAGGTACCACCCAAACTATTCCTATTCTTTATACTGTTCTAGTGGTGGCTACAATGTCATTATACCCATAGAATGTACAACCCGGAGAGTGAACCCTAATGCAGCCTATAGAGTTTGGACACTAACAATGGGTCAGTATAGTTTCATCACTTGTAACAATGGTACCCCTGTGGTTCAGGATGTCAGTGGGGGCAGCTACATGTGTGTAGGGATAGGAGATTTGTAGGATCCCTGGTATTTTGCTAAATTTTATTATACACCTAAAATTGCTCTAAAAATAAACTTTATTAATTTTTGTTTTAGAAAGGCTTGCAGTGTTTATTTGCGGGGACTAAAATCACAAATGTAAAGGAAATGCTGCTGGTACTCTGGAGAGTTTGCTGAATGGATCTCTGAAAATCTCCATATGGGCTTGAAGGCAAATCTTAAGTCTGAAATGGAGGATCAGTGAACTTTTTATCTTAAAAGCCAGAGAGTGGATATTTTGGTTTTTCAGTATGCTCTGTGTTAAAACTCTGCAACTCTGCAGTGAGAAAGTATCTCACTGCACAGACAGTATGTAATCAAACAAGCATGGCTATATCCCCATAAAACTTTATTTTCCAAAGCAGAGGTGGTCTTCTGACCCCTCATGGCTCCACATTGCAAAACTGCCTAGAGGTAGGTACTCAGAGGTCTCTGCACAGTTGGCCTTGTTGGGGATCAAATGCACAATGTCCTTGGGGTTGTCCTGCAGCTTCTTGCAAGAGTGCTGTCAATCTTTTCCCTCGGTTCATCAAACCTCAAGAGAAGTATGGCAGCGCAGCACTGGTGACTAATCCATGTGGATCTGCCTGGAGTGGGTCAGGATGATCATCTGTGCCACCAAATTGCCAGTCTACATGGGAGGATCGTTCTCGCTGTCTCTAGCTACTTTCCTGTGCCGAATGTCCTTCAAAGACATGTCCTTAACATTGCACCCTATGTTGTCATCTCACATGGCTTCCATCAAGGCCTCGTGGAACATCTACACAGATTCAACCTCAGTGGTGACACTGATGGAGCAGTCTCCACCTGGCCCACAGACACAGAGCTAATGCCCCCTATCTTATAATCTTATAGTGAGTGGCAGCCTCAGGAGTTTGTTTGCCACCAAGTGAGCCAGAAAATGGAGCCCAAAGCTTCTAGGAGCATTAGCCCTGTGATGTTTTCATCCTTCATTTCAATCTTCCAACCCTCGAACCAGGACATTTTGGTGCTGGCTTCAGCATATTGTTGCTGGACCAGTCTGAGACATGCACAGAGGCCCCACCAGCTGTTTTGTGATTGATCTTCTTGGTGTAGACAGCCACTTCCTCAATGATCTCTTGGAACCACAGGATTTTGGATGGGCTCATCAGAATCTATCTTGTTAACTGTCACAATGAGCTGCTTCATGCCCAGCATATGGGCCAGCAGCACACTCTTATGGGTCTGTCCTTTCTTGGAGATGCCTACTTGTACTTGCTGATGGCTGTAGCCGTGGTGAGCATGGCACAGTCTGCCTGGGAAGTGCTGATGATCATGTCCTTCATCGATGATGAAATCCCTGTGGCCTGGAGCATTAACTATGGTGTTGTAGTATTTGCTGGGCTTGAACTTCCACAGGGAGGTTTTGATGGTGATCCATGCTGTCTCTACACAGAGAGGAGCCATCTACCAAAGAAACTATACCTGATTTAATAAGCTTGCCATCCCTGTGTATTTACACATGCATAATGTGTAAATTTTTTGAGACAAGCTTTGAGACAAGTATGGTCTGTAGAGGATGAAACAGGAATTCAAGTATTTTTGTATTATTGTGTGTGATGGCCCTCCCATGTTACTAAGTATCAGACATAGAACTCAGCTAACATAGGTGAGCCTGGTCATGGGTCCCTGATGAAGAACATCTGCATACCAGGGAATGCATGGAGAAGGCATGGAGGAGCTTCATTTTGATCATGTTCTGGCATAGTTTCCAATGAGTTTAATTTTTTTTTCATGATCAGTGGACTATAGTCATGTAGTTCTATTTTCAGAGCTCTGTCTAGAATCAAGACAGAAAAATCTTTATGTATAGGGATCAACTGCTCTTCTGGATTTCAAGAGCCTGACAAATATGGGTGATTCAGTTAGCATTTTGAAAAGATTGTCAGCCTTCTACTTTATAATTAATATTGACCTGTGACCTCCCTAAAGCCTTCATGCAACTTTCTCATTCCTCAGCATTTCCTGAGCATCTACTATGTGTCAGGTATTGTACTAGATATAGTATGATGAATAAATACAACATGACTTCCATTTTAAGTTAGACCTTTAAGACTCCCTATGGAAACAATAGTTCTGTCTGTTAGGTATGCAGGGTCAACCTGCACAGCAGGAAACAAGGAGGAAAATGACTACTTACAATATACATTTAATTCTGAGAATCTGAGCTGTGGCATGAATTGGCCCTATTTCTGTGAGTAGGTGGGATACAACTGTTCAAAGAAGAATTTTAATTTCACAAAAATGTTCCAATGCTATTATCTGCTTGATAATTTAAAAATAAATTAGAATAGTTTTAAATCAAAAGGGACCTCATGATTTAAAAACAAAATGAAGGATATAACTCTATTAATGTGTGGATATAAATATTAGAGTGTATATAAGCATTAGGCCATATATACACATGTATGATTATTGGGAGTGATTAATGCTTTATAGAATATAAAAGATTAATATTAATATATATAATATAGTATATATAAACAAATTAGTGAAAGAGTAGTTATGAAAATATTAATTATCACTAAATTATAGGATTTCAGGTGATATTTCTTTCATATAGTTTTCTGTATTGTTAGAATGTTCTATTTTAACCGTGTATTTTATATATATAATCAAACAAAAGCAAAGAAGTTTTCATTGTGGGGAGGAAAAACTATGCAACAACACTAAACACCTGCATTCCAGGCTTTCACCAAAATGTAGAAACTCATGCTGACTACATTTTTATTAAGGGCTCAGTCCTGGAAACCAACATTTGTCACAATCATTTGAAAAACATGCAATTCATTTACTTTTAGGATCTTGATTCTTAGTCTTGGTTTTAGTCAGATCATCTCAGAGAAGTACTTGGATTATCTTGCCCTGTTTTCATCTTTCCTGTCCCCCAGCATTGGCATTTAGACATTGCATTAAATGATGCATACGAAGAAAATCTACTTAAAAATGAACCCACCAAACATCTCCTACATTAAGGAACTTTCTGTTATATAAAGTTAGAAAAAAAGCTTTATTTTCTCTCATAATTTGATATGCTTCATGAACTATATGTATTTTGACACTTTGAACACTTTCTATTTTGCTTTGGCAAACAGAAATCTTTAAGAACAGATTTTGTAATCCAACTTTAATTACTATATATTATTATTATTCAATTTTTTTTTTTACCATTATTGTATTCCTGAGCAGCTTTTTAAGGCATTTTTCCTCCTACCCAATTATAGTCTTTCGTAAAGTTTTAAAACCACAGATATACTACATATCTACTTATGTGCCATAAATACATCTGTGCTTTCTACATAGATTAGTACTTTTTTCTCCTCCCAAGAGTTAATGCACTATTCAGAATACATGCTATACAGTAACTTATGACCTACATATCTTTATATGTATATAAATACTCCTCTGTACTAACTTGCCATTATAT
Organism: Loris lydekkerianus; assembly: GCA_963574355.1. NCBI lineage: Eukaryota > Metazoa > Chordata > Mammalia > Primates > Lorisidae > Loris > Loris lydekkerianus. The sequence goes on from CAUYPK010024651.1 coordinate 16,565, forward strand.
TTAATTTTCTCTTATTCTCTATAGGTATACATAGATATGAGACATAATCAATATATTGGCTGAATGCATTCTTTTTTTTTTAATTTCAAAGAGATATTTTATTTGTATTTATATATTTATATATTTGTTTATTTTTTTTGATTTTTTTTATTGTTAAATCATAGCTGTGTACATTAGTGCAATTGCCTGTATCCATTCTAGGATGCACCATAGATGTGGCCCCACCCATTACCATCCCTCCACCAAAACCTCCCCCCTCCCTTCCCTTTACTTGGCCCTTTCCCCATAGTCTTGTGGAATAGTTGGGTTATAGCCTTCATGTGAAAGCTATAATTTAGCTTCATAGTAGGGGTGAGTACATTGGATACTTTTTCTTCCATTTCTGAGATACTTTGCTAAGAAGAATATGTTCCAGCTCCATCTATGTAAACATGAAAGAAGTAAAGTCTCCATCTTTCTTTAAGGCTGCATAGTATTCCATGGTATACATATACCATAATTTGCTACTCCATTCGTGGGTCGATGGGCACTTGGGCTTCTTCCATGACTTAGCAATTATAAATTGGGCTGCAATAAACATTCTGGTACAGATGTCCTTGTTATATTGTGACTTTTGGTCTTCTGGGTATAAACCTAGTAAAGGAATTATAGGATCAAATGGCAGGTCTATTTTCAGATCTCTAAGTATTCTCCAAACATCCTTCCAGAAGGAACGTATTAGTGGGCATTCCCACTAGCAGTGTAGAAGTGTGCCGTTTCCTCCATATCCACGCCAACATTTCTAGTTTTGGGATTTTGTTATGTGGGCTACTCTTATTGGGGTTAGGTGATATCTCAAAGTAATTTTGATATGCATTTCTCTGATGATTAAGGATAAAGAGTGTTTTTTCATGTGTTTGTAAATTTTGCATCTGTCTTCTTTAGAGAAGTTTCTCTTTAAGTACCTTGACCACCCTGAAATGGGTCACATGTTCTTTTCTTGCTAATAAATTTGAGTTCTCTGTGGATTCTGGTTATTAGATCGTTATCGGAGGTATAACCTGCAAATATTTTCTCCCATTCTAAGGACTTTCTGCTTGTTTTACTCACTATGTTCTTGGCTGTGCAGAAGCTTTTTAGTTTGAACAGGTCCCAGTAGTGTATTTTTGATACAGCTTCAGTTGCCTGGGGAATACTCCTCATAAAATGTTCACCCAGGCCGATTCCTTCAAGAGTTTTCCTTGCACTTTCTTCAAGTATTTTTATAGTTTCATGTCTTAAGTTTAAGTCTTTTATCCACTGAGACTCTATCTTAGTTAATGGTGAAAGGTGTGGGTCCAGTTTCAGTCTTCTACAGGTTGCCAGCCAGTTTACCCAGCACCATTTGTTAAATAGGGAATCATTTCCCTACTGAATGTTTTTAATTGGCTTGTCAAAGATCAAATAATGGTAAGTAGCTGGATTCATCTCTTGGTTCTCTATTCTGTTCCAGACATCTACTTCTCTGCTTTTGTGCCAGTACCATGCTGTTTTGATCACTATTGATTTATACTGCAGTCTCAGTTCTGGTAGCGTGATTCCATCTGCTTTGTTTTTATTGCTGAGTAATGTTTTGGCTATTTGAGGTTTTTTCTGATTCCATATGAAAAGAAGTATTATTTTTTCAAGATCTTTGAAGTATGACAATGGAGCTTTAATAGGAATTGCATTAAAATTATATATTGCTTTGGGCAGTATGGACATTTTAACAATGTTGATTCTTCCCAGCCATGAGCATGTTATGTTTTTCCATCTGTTAACATCTTCGACTATTTCTTTTCTTAGAGTTTCATAGTTCTCTTTGTAGAGATCTTTCACGTTCTTCATTACGTATACTCCCAAATATTTCATCATCTTCGGCACTACTGTGAAAGGAATAGAGTCCTTGACTGTTTGTTTGGCTTGGTTGTTGTTGGTATATATAAAGGCTACAGACTTATGGGTGTTCATTTTGTAGCCTGAGACATTGCTATATTTCTTGATTACTTCTAAAAGTTTTGTAGTAGAATCCCTAGTGTTTTCCAGATATACAATCATATCATCTGTGAAGAGTGAAAGTTTGATCTCTTCTGACCCTATATGGATACCCTTGATTGCCTTTTCTTCCCTAATTGCAATGGCTAAAACTTCCATTACAATGTTGAAGAGCAATGGAGACAATGGGCAACCTTGCCTGGTTCCCGATCTAAGTGGAAATGATTTCAACTTAACTCCATTCAATACAATATTGGCTGTGGGTTTGCTGTAGATGGCCTCTATTAGTTTAAGAAATATTTCTTCTATACCAATTTTCTTAAGTGTTCTGATCATGAAGGGATGCTGGATGTTTTCAAAAGCTTTTTCTGCATCAATTGAAAGAATCATATGGTCCTTATTTTTAAGTTTGTTTATGTGTTGAATTACGTTTATAGATTTACGTATATTGAACCAGCCTTGAGACCCTGGGATAAATCTGACTTGGTCATGGTGTACAATTTTTTTGATTAGTTGTTGGATTCTGTTTGTTAGGATCTTACTGAGTAATTTAGCATCTGTATTCATTAGCGAGATTGGTCTATATTTTTCTTTTCTTGTTGGATCTTTCCCTGTTTGGGGATTAAGGTAATGTTTGCTTCGTAGAACGTGTTGTGTAATATTCCTTCTTTTTGTATATTTTGTAAGAGGTTTAGTAGTATAGGTACTACTTCATCTTTAAAAGTTTGGCAGAATTCCAACGTAAAGCCATCTGGTCCTGAGTTTTTCTTTTTAGGGAGATTTTAAATAGTTGATGCTATTTCAGAACTTGATATAGGGCTGTTCAACATTTCACTTTGTTCTGGCTAAGTCTTGGCAGGTGGTGTGCTTTCAGGTATTGGTCAATTTCTTTCAGATTTTCATATTTGTGAGAGTAGAGTGTCTTGTAGTATTCGTTAAGAATTTTTTGAATTTCTGAGGGGTCTGTTGTTATTTCATCGTTAGCATTTCTGATTGATGAAATTAGAGATTTTACTCTTTTTTTTCTGGTTAGGTTGGCCAAAGGTTTATCTGTTTATATTGATCTTTTCAAAAAACCAACTTTTGGATTTATTGATCTGTTGTATAATACTTTTGTTTTCAATTTCATTTAATTCTGCTCTGATTTTGGTTATTTCTTTTCTTCTGCTGGGTTTGGGGTTGAAGTGTTCTTCTTTCTCCAATTGCTTGAGATGTTCCATTAAGTTATTAACTTCCTCTCTTTTCATTTTCTGGAGCACGGCTTGCAGTATCCCAAAGAGTCTTAATTTGAGTCTTCATTGTTGTTTTTTTCCAAAAATTTGGTGATTTCCTTCTTAATCTCGTATATTACCCATGTATCCTTCAGCTTAAGGTTGTTCAGCTTCCATGTTTTTGTATGGGTATGCAAGTTCCTGTTGTTATTTAGTTCAACTTTTATGCCATGATTGTCTGAGAAGAAGCAAGGAATAATTTCTATTTTTAAAAATTTGCTGAGGTTAGATTTGTATCCTAGGATGTGGTCAATTTTGGAGTATGTTCCATGGGCTAATGAGAAGAATGTGTTTTCAGTTTTGTTGGAATGAAATTTTCTGTAGATGTCTTTTAAGTCCAGATGTTGAATGGTTGATTTTAAATCTAAAATTTCTTTGCTTAGCTTCTTTTTGGATGATCTATCCAGGACTGCTAAAGGGGTGTTAAAATCTCCAACTATGATGGAATTAGAGGAAATCGAGTAGCTCATGTCTGTTAGAGTTTCTCTTATAAATTGGGGTGCGTTGTAGTTGGGTGCATAAATATTAATAATTGAGATCTCATCATATTGAGTATTACCATTAGCAAATATGAAGTGTCCATTTTTATCCTTAATTGTTTTGGTTGGTTTAAAGCCTATTGTGTCTGCAAACAGGATTGCAATGCCTGCTTTTTTCTGCTTTCCATTTTCTTGGAATAGAGATGACCTTCCCTTCACCTTGAGATTATATTTGTCATTTAATGTAAGACGTGATTCTTGGATGCAGCAGAAATCTGGCTTGAGTTTTTGTATCCAGTCAGCCAACCCATGCTCTTTAGAGGACAATTTAAACCATTCACATTAATTGAGAGTATTGATAAGCCTTTCGAGGATCCAGTGGACATTTTTAATCCTTTTGCAACTGTGGAAGTTGGAGTTTGATCAAAAATGTTTTGGGTGGGTTTACTTTTGTGGTGGAGAATTACGCTGATCTTCATGGGGGATAGGTCTAAGAATGTCCCGGAGAGCTGGTTTGGTTGTGGCAAATTTCTTCATCATGTGAATGTCGTTGAAGTATTTAATTTCTTTGTCATATGTGAAGCTCAATTTAGCTGGGTACAGGATCCTAAGTTGAACGTTATTTTGTTTTAGGAGATTAAAAGTCAATGACCATCCTCTTCTAGCTTGAAAGTTTTCAGCAGAGAGATCTTCAGTCATTCTAATATTCTTCCCCTTGTAGGTAATGGTTTTCTTTCATCTGGTAGCTTTCAGAATTTTCTCCTTCATATTAACTTTAGTGAAATTGATTATGATGTGTCGGGGGGATGTCTTATTCGGGTTGAGTCGTGCTGGAGTTCTGAAACTGTCTGCTATCTAAATTTCAGAATCTCTTGGCATGTCTGGAAAGTTCTCCTTCATAATCTCATGGAGAAGAGACTCTGTGCCTTGTGAAGCCACTTCATGATTTTTGGGGATCCCTATAAGATGAATATTGGTTTTCTTCGGATTATCTCAGAGCTCTTGCAGAGAGTGGTCTGTTTTTGCTCTCCATTTCTCTTCTTCTTTGAGGGTTTGGGAGTGTTCAAAAACTTTTTCTTCATTGTCAGAAATCCTTTCTTCTGCTTGCTCCATTCTGTTACTGAAGGATTCTACTGTGTTTCTCAGATCTTTGAGGTATGCAACTTCTTGTGTCAATGATTCAAAATCTTTGGTCATTTGCTCTTTGAATCCATTGAATTCTTGAGATAACTTTTGGAATTCTAATTCGATGTTATTTGCTATCCAGATCCTGAATTCAATTTCTGAAATCTCAGCTATTTGTTTGTGCCTGGGGTCTTGTGCTGTTTCTGCCCCATTGATCCTTGGGGGAGTTGATCTACTCTGATTATTCATATTTCCAGAGGTTTTATGTTGATTTCGCCTCATGATTGTTTTTCACCGTTGCCTCTGGCCATCCTCAGAGTTGGGGAGGTTTCTCTCTAAGATTAGACCCCAGCGGGATCACTCTATTGTTGCTGGATCTTTGTAGGGAGTGACCCCGTGTAGTGCCTCTGGGGCTGCTCTAGCTAGGGAGTTGTGGTTGTGGGAGCAGCTTCGTTGTGTGACATACCCGGATCCAGCAACAGGGCTGGAGGTGGTGCGCACAGTTCTCGGTGTGCCTGGTACCCAATGACTTTGGCACAGAGAGGCCAAGGCTCCAGCAGTCTCTGGCCAGGAGAAGGGCTCTGCGCAGAGGCAGGGAGGGCTCCAGAAGGCATGCAGCTACGAGGGTCCCTGGCCAGATGAATGGGCTAGTGTGAAGACTTTGAGGACACAGGAGGGAGGATGCAGGCTTGCGTGGCTCCCACAGTTCCTGGTCATGGAATGCAGAGGCCCACTGGGTGTGGGTCACTGGTCCGGTGTCACTGCACAGCTCTTATGGAGGTGTGGATGGTGCCAGGACCAGGAGTTTGAGGTTGCTATGAGCTGTGATGTCACAGCACTCTACCCAGGGCAACAGCCCAAGGCTTCAGTGTGCCAAAACTGCCTCACTCTGCCCCTAAGGTTTAAGGCTGTAAGGCAGTTCAGTCCCCGCCTTTAGGGTGCTCAGTCACTAGGTTACTTTATCCCGCCCGATCCTTGCTCTGGGACCCTGATGGCGGAGCTTGCCAGAGCAGTTCTTTCACAATGGCTTACTTTGCCCAGCTTAGTGGCTCATTCTGGGGCCCAAGACAATGCCCAACTTTCTTCACACTCCTGCTCAAGCTCTCCCCAAGGCAGCTCAACTGAGTGCCAAGTCCAGGAACACCGAAACAGTTCATAAGTAAGGCCTTTCCGGTTGGCAGTGTCACTGCTGCTTGTACTCACGGTTGCCAGTGTGATTAGGTCGATCAAATACACGCAGCCACTTACCAGTTTTTTACTGTTTTTGATCTCCTCCTGGGGACCAGAAGTCCCTTTCTGGCTCCCTGTATCCTCAAAGGGATGATCATAGGCAGATCCCACTGGCCAGAGATGCCTGGAGTCTTGTCTCCCCAGATTTGCCATGCCCAGTTGCAGGGAAGCTGTTACTCAGCTGCCATCTTTAATGCAATTTGAAATTAAATACTTTAATGACATTCATATGTTGAAGAAATTTGCCACAACCAAACCAGCTCTTCAGGATATCCTCAGACCTATCCTTCATAATGACCAGCACAATCCTCTACCACAAAGGTAAACTCACTCAGAAACTTTTGTTCAAACTCCAACTTCCACAGTGGTGAAAGGATTAACAATGTCCACTGGACTTTCAAAAAACTCGATACTCCAAATTTTACTTATCAATATTCTCCATTAATGTGAACGGCTTAAACTGTCCTTTGAAGAGGCGCAGATTGGCTGAATGAATACAAAATTTCAGGCCAGATATTTCCTGCATACAAGAGTCACATCTTACCTTAAAAGATAAATATAGACTCAGGGTGAAAGGATGGTCGTTCATATTTCAGGCATATGATAATCAGAAAAAAGCAGGTGTTACAATTCTGTTTGCAGATACAATAGGCTTTAAACCAACAAAAGTAAGGAAGGATAAGAATGGCCACTTTATATTTTTTAAGAATAATACTCAATATGATGAGATTTCAATTGTTAATATCTATGCACCCAACCAGATTGCACCTCAATTTATAAAAGAAACTCTAACAGACATGAGCAACTTGATTTCCTCCAGCTCCATAATAGTTGGAGATTTCAACACTCCTCTGGCAGTGTTGGATTGATCCTCCAATAAGAAGCTGAGCAAAGAAATTTTAGATTTAAACCTAACCATCGAATATTTGGATTTATCAAACATCTACAGAACATTTCATCCCAACAAAACTGAATACACATACTTCTCATTAGCCCATGGAACATACTCTAAAATTGATTACATCTTATGTCACAAGTCTAACCTCAGTAAATGTAAAGGAATATAAATTATTCCTTGCATCTTCTGGACCACCATGGGATAAAAGTTGAACTCAGTAACAACAGGAATCTGCATATTCATACAGAAACATGGAAGTTAAATAACCTTATGCTGAATGATAGCTGGGTCAGAGTTAAGATTAAGAAAGAAATTGCCAAATTTTTGGAACAATATGACAATGAAGACACAAATTATCAGAACCTCTGGGATACCACAAAGGCAGTCCTAAGTCAGAAATTTATAGAACTGCAAGCCTTCCTCAAGAGAATGGAAAGAGAGGAAGTTGACAACTTAATGGGATATCTCAAGCAACTTGAAAAGGAATAACATTCCAACCCCAAACCCAGTAGAAGAAAAGAAATAACCAAAATTAGAGCAGAATTAAAGGAAATTGAAAACAAAAGAATCATGCAACAGATCAATAAATCAAAAAGTTGGTTTTTTGAAAAGGTCAATAAAATAGATAAAACTTTGGCTAACCTAACCAGGAAAAAAAGGGAAAGTCTCTGATCTCATCAATCAGAAAGTGTTAACAAATTGAAAAACATACCATGCTCATGGCTTGGAAGAATCAACATTTTCAAAATGTTCATACTACCCAAAGCAATATACAGTTTTAATGCAATTTTAATGCAATCCCTATTAAAGCTCCACTGTTATACTTTAAAAATCTTCAAAAAATACTACTTTGTTTTATATGAAATCAGAAAAAACCTTGAATAGCCAAGATATTACTCAGAAAATAAAAACAAAACAGGAGGAATCACATTACCAGACATTAGGCTATACTATAAATTGATAGTAATCAAAACATCATGGTACTGGCACAAAACAGAGAAGCAGATGTCTGGAACAGAATAGAGAACCAAGAGATGAATCCAGCTACTTACCGTTACTTGATCTTTGACAAGCCAATTAAAAACATTCAGTGCAGAAAAGATTCCCTATTTAACCAATGGTGCTGGGTGAACTGGCTGGCAACCTGTAGAAGACTTAAACTGGACCCATATCTTTCACCATTAACTAAGATAGACTCTCACTGGATTAAAGACACTAGTGGGACATGATCAAACTAAAAAGCTTCTGCACAGCCAAGAACACAGTAAGTAAAACAAGCAAACTGCCCTCAGAATGGGAGAAGATATTTGCAGGTTATGTCTCTGACAAAGGTTTAGTAACCAAAATCCACAGAGAACTCAAATGTATAAGCAAGAAAAGAACAAGTTATCCCATTGCAGGCTGGGCACGAGACTTGTAGACAAACTTCTCTGAAGAAGACAGGTGGATGGCCTACAGACATATCAAAAAATGCTCATCATCTCTAATCATCAGAGAAATGCAAATCAAAACTACTTTGAGATATCATCAAATCCAGTAAGATTATTTATTCTATATCACAAAATCTCAAGACCAGAGATGTTGGCGTGGATGTGGAGAAAAGGGAACAC